>SJYA01003125.1:886515-896801 GCA_006410615.1 Neotragus moschatus
GAACGGGCTAGAAACCTCTAGGGTGCCCGCCCCCAGCAAGAAAACTTCCGTGCAACAACACAGGCACATAAACAGTTCCAAAAGCATACCATAAGCCCAACTTTCTGGCCACCACCACTCCCGGTAGGATTTTGGTGTCTATCCTCAGTGACTTTTTCTTCTCTCTCCGCAGCAGAAATAAGGTTCTGCTCACGTGTCTGTCCATCTCTGATTTTCTGAATTTTCTGGAAAACTGACTGGGAGGCAGGTCTGTGACGATCCTTGGGGACGCCCAGGACGTCAGTCTAGAAGGAGGGCTCAATTCGACCCCCCTTCATCCAAATCAGGCGGAGCCCCTGACGCAGNATACCATAAGCCCAACTTTCTGGCCACCACCACTCCCGGTAGGATTTTGGTGTCTATCCTCAGTGACTTTTTCTTCTCTCTCCGCAGCAGAAATAAGGTTCTGCTCACGTGTCTGTCCATCTCTGATTTTCTGAATTTTCTGGAAAACTGACTGGGAGGCAGGTCTGTGACGATCCTTGGGGACGCCCAGGACGTCAGTCTAGAAGGAGGGCTCAATTCGACCCCCCTTCATCCAAATCAGGCGGAGCCCCTGACGCAGCTCCCATCTGTAGCCTTTTCTGTTCTTGGACAGACTCGCGGCGGCCATTTTTGTCTTATCTTTCTGTCACTCCTCTGGGTTCTGTTTGTCTCTCTCTTAACTTGTCTTTTCCGTGACAACCTGACGATGGGACAGACTGTGACCACCCCCTTGTTGTTGACTATAGATCACTGGGCTGAAGTTAAGACCAGGGCCTATAACCTTTCAGTAGGAATAAAAAAAGGAAAGTGGCAAACCCTGTGCTCAGCAGAGTGGCCCAATTTCCAGACAGGGTGGCCACCCGAAGGCTCTTTCTCTTTGGAACAGGTGAACCAAGTTAAAGCTGCAGTTTTTACCCTGGGGTCCTATGGGCATCCTGACCAGGTGCCCTACATTATAGTCTGGGAAGATCTGGTTCTCTCCCCGCTGTCGTGGGTCCGGCCTTTTGTTCTTCCCACAGGAACGATGCCAGGACCTGCTGCGGAGATTTTCGCCTTGAAACCTGCGGCAAAAAAAAAAGAAACAAGAGCTCCTGCTAAAAAAATATACCCGGACACCCAAACTGATCTCCTACTCCTAGACCCTCCTCCGCCCTACCCACCGGCATTGGCCCCATCGCCAGGCCCACTCCCCGCAGCCCCGGCAGCTCAACCAACCGCACCGCCTGAGCCGGCCACGGAGGGAGGGGAATTGGGTCTGGCGGCGGGGATGCGAAGCCGCTGAGCAACCACCCCAGAATCTACCGTTCTCCCCCTCCGGGAGTATGGCCCCCCTGACAACCATGGGAATCGGCCTCTCCAGTATTGGCCATTCTCGGCCTCAGATCTTTACAATTGGAAGACTCATAACCCTTNCTGTAGTTTTTCCCCCCGGGCCCTATGGGCATCCTGACCAGGTGCCCTACATTATAGTCTGGGAAGATCCGGTTCTCTCCCCCACCCCCGGCGTGGGTCCGGCCTTTTGTTCTTCCCACAGGAACGATGCCAGGACCTGCTGCCAGGATTTTCACCTTGAAACCTGTGGCGAAAAAAGAAGAAACAAGAGCTCCTGCTAAAAAACTATACCCGGACACCCAAACTGATCTCCTACTCCTAGACCCTCCTCTGCCCTACCCACCGGGATTGGCCCCCTCGCCAGGCCCTCTCCCCGTGGCCCCAGCAGCTCAACCAACCACACCACCCGAGCCGGCCTCGGAGGGAGGGAAATTGGGTCCAGCGGCGGGGACGCGAAGCCGCCGAGCAACCACCCCAGAATCTACCATTCTCCCCCTCCGGGAGTATGGCCCCCCTGACAACCACGGAATTCGGCCTCTCCAGTACTGGCCATCCTCGGCCTCAGATCTTTACAATTGGAAGACTCATAACCCTTCCTTCTCTGACAACCCACAGGCACTAACCTCTTTAATAGAATCCCTTGTTTTCTCACACCAGCCCACTTGGGATGACTGCCAGCAGTTATTGCAGACTCTCCTCACCACAGAGGAGAGGCAGCGGGTGTTGGTGGAGGCCTGGAAAAATGTGCCAGGAGACGACGGGCGCCCCACGGCACTACCCAATGAGATAGATGCTGGTTTTCCACTGATGAGACCCAACTAGGACTACAATTCCCCGGCAGATAGGGAGCACCTGAGGATCTATTGCCAGGCTCTGNAGACTCTCCTCACCACAGAGGAGAGGCAGCGGGTGTTGGTGGAGGCCTGGAAAAATGTGCCAGGAGACGACGGGCGCCCCACGGCACTACCCAATGAGATAGATGCTGGTTTTCCACTGATGAGACCCAACTAGGACTACAATTCCCCGGCAGATAGGGAGCACCTGAGGATCTATTGCCAGGCTCTGCTGGCGGGTCTCCGAGGGGCTGCAAGGCACCCCACAAATCTGGCCAAGGTAAGAGAAGTGACTAGGGATCCTCTGAGTCACCGACCGTGTTTCTAGATAGATTAATGGAGGCATTCAGGCAATTCACTCCCTANGATTAATGGAGGCATTCAGGTGATTCACTCCCTATGACCCTACGTCTGAAGAGCATAGGGCAACAATAGTAATGGCCTTTATTGATCAGTCAGCCTCAGATATTAGGAAAAAAATTGCAGAGACTAGATGGGTTGCAGGGATTCTCCCTTCAGGATCTGGTTAGAGAAGCAGAGAAAGCATTCAGTAAGAGGGAGACTGAGGAAAAGAAAGAGGAGAGAAAAAGAAAGGAACAAGACGAATGAGAATTAAAAAGAGAAAAGAGGCAAGAGAAAAACTTGACCAGAATTCTGGCCACGGTAATAAGAGAAGGAAAAGAAGAGAGAGACCATAAAAGAAACAAAGCAGGGACTAGGCCACTACTAGATAAAGACCAGTGTGCTTACTGCAAGGAAAAGGGATATTGGCTCAAAGACTGTCCCAAGAAGAAGAGGGGAAGGCCCTCCACCCCAGATAAGATCCTAGCTCTCGAAGAAGAAGATTAGGAGAGACAGGGCTCGGACCCCCTCCCCGAGCCTAGGGTAACTCTCAAGGTGGAGGGGAAGCCCGTGCAGTTCCTAGTGGACACGGGAGCCCAGCATTCAGTCCTGCTACAATTNAGAGGGGAAGGCCCTCCACCCCAGATAAGATCCTAGCTCTCGAAGAAGAAGATTAGGAGAGACAGGGCTCGGACCCCCTCCCCGAGCCTAGGGTAACTCTCAAGGTGGAGGGGAAGCCCCTGCAGTTCCTAGTGGACATGGGAGCCCAGCATTCAGTCCTGCTACAATCGGAAGGGACATTGTCTACAAAAAAGGCTTGGGTACAGGGCGCAACAGGGTATCGGCAATACCCATGGACTACCCAAAGAGCAGTAGATCTCGGTGTGGGCCGGGTATCCCACTCGTTCCTCGTGATCCCTGAATGCCCTTACCCCTTGTTAGGACGGGACTTGCTCATGAAAGTGGGGGCTCAGATCTATTTTCACACTAACGGTGCCACAGTAACAGACAGAAAGGGGAGGCCACTACAGGTTTTGACCCTGAGACTGGAAGGTGAACATAGGCTGTTTGAAGGCCCCTCCTCTGAGGCCGCTGATATGCCGGAATGGTTGGCTAAGACCCCTCTAGCCTGGGCTGAAGTTTCAGGCATGGGGATGGCGGTCAGCCCTCCCCAAGTGGTGGTGGAAGGTCTAGGCCTTCTCTACCCCCATATCTGTCCATCAATATCCGATGAGCAGAGAGGCCAGAGATGGGATCCGCCCTCATATCCAGTGGCTCCTCAGATTAGGAATACTAATAAAGTGCCAGTCAGCCTGGAATATCCCTCTGCTCCTGGTCCGCAAACACGGAAAGGCGACTACCGGCCTGTGCAGGATTTGAGAGAAGTCAACAAACAGGTGGCCGACCTACACCCGACGGTNCCCTGCCCTGGGTGGAGGACATCCATAGCCCAAGAAGACTTTGTGAAGGAGCTCAGAGGCTGCTAGGAAACCGGTGAGAAAGTGATGGTTGAAGAAAGAAGGAACCCATCTAGGGTTCACACAGGAAAATAGACCCTGTAGAGTAGGAGGGAGAGAATTCAATCTGGGGAGCTGGTTATCCTTCGGGGAGAGTCGCTGAGAATAGAACTCACCAGGAGGTGCAGTGAGACAGCCCAGGGGATTGGAGCAGCAGGACACCGCTCCTCTGGAGGACAAAGGGTGGAGGTGGTGTTATCAGAGCCCAGGGCACGGGTCACTCCCAGAGAGAGCTGGAACCACGAGGGCCTTGAGACAAGAATGCTGCCCAAGGTGGAGAGAAGGGAGAAATTCCCCCACCCTCCCTCCTCCAGCCTCTTGCCTGTGCTTTTCATTGGCTGAATTTGGCTGGAAGCCTGGAAGTCTCTGACTTGAGGGAGCGGGGAGATGAAGCCTGCAGAGGTTTCCCCACCTCCCTTGCAGAGCAGGACAAGGGCAGTGCAGGACTCTTGGGCCAGACCAACGCAGGACCGGCTCGGCAGAAATCAAAGTGCAATAGTGATGGTCGATCAGGGTGGTTGCTGAACGCTTCACAGATGACAGGATGTTGGAGGACTCGGAGGTTTTCGTTCCGTCTGGAGGAGGTGAGCGAAGGGCATTCCAGGGAGGAGGACCTGCATGGACCAAGGCCCGGTAGCCGGAATCGCAGGCGGCTCCGAGTGGCTGCAGGGGGGCCTGTGGTCTTGTTCCTGTCCCTCTTTCTTCTGCCTCAGAAGCCGCTTTCCCAGAGTGCTTTCTCCCGTCCGTGTTCTCATTTGTGACCGACGTGATTTTGACACAGGGAAAGCCTGGGTGGGCAGCTCTGCTCCCCGAATATCCTTGAGACCCACTGCCTCCTTCACAGAACACACGTGCTTTCACAGTGCTCACGCCTGGGGTGCTTTACAAGTCCCAGACGGCAGCAGTTCAGGGCCGATGTGAGTTACCTCTCATGCCTGGGACCT
The DNA here is from genome assembly GCA_006410615.1 of Neotragus moschatus. Lineage (NCBI taxonomy): Eukaryota > Metazoa > Chordata > Mammalia > Artiodactyla > Bovidae > Neotragus > Neotragus moschatus. The sequence goes on from SJYA01003125.1 coordinate 891,508, forward strand.
GTCACGCCCCCGGGGCTCTGATGAAGATACAGACGCTTGGCAGGAAACAGAGCTGTTCGCGTTAGTGACTTTCAGTGACTTGTCTCCGAGCCCTGAATGGCTGGCGCTCAGTCATGCTGTTAGAATACGTTTGTCACATCCCCCTGCTGTGAAATTCGTTTTTTTATGATGATAGAAGATATTGTTGAACCTTTCTTTATTATGGAAAATTTCCAGCATGCAAAAAAAGTCGAGTGAACGTACAAACTACCCAGCTTCACTGGTGACCATCATGGTCCGTCTTCAAGTGATTTCACCTGGAAAAAGTTACAATCACATCTCTGATAAGGGTTTTATAACCACCACAAAAGTAGTATTTCCGCTAGTGCATTTGTGTTTGGAAAGTCAGCAGCAGAATTTTCTGGAATCAGATGTGTTATCCTTGCTTCCCCTCTGCTTTGAAGCTTTACCCGCGTGACCCGAGGCTGTTGGCCCCAGATGGAAACCTCTTTCTTCTTAGTGCTGCCGGCAGGCTCGGGGACCTTTTACCTGCTGCCCTGTTTTTCTCGGTACAAGCATCTCAGTCATGCCGCCACTGCCTCTCCTCAGGAAGGTATGTGGACTGGCTTCCCACACAAGGGTGTGAGTTTCAGGTCACCCACCATCCTTGTGTATGTAGGGTGAGAATCTTGGCATGCATTCGTGGCTCTGCTGAAGGAAAATCTCGCAGTCTTCCCCTGGAAGCTTGAGCTGGGAAGCGTCTGCTGAGCATCCTGGGAGGAATCATGCTGTACATAGCAAGTTGAGCCGGCACCGAGGGCTTCTAGAAAGTCTGGCGCAGTGTTGGGTGTGAGGCCACTCAGGGTTCAAGAGCCCCAGACAGGAAGCCGTGGGCAGCATCTGCAAGGAGATAGCTTCTGGACAGGTAGAAAATGAGCATCCCGGTGCAGAATCTCCAGCTAGAAATCTGCAGCTCGTGCAGCAACCACAGAATGGTTCCAACTCAGTTATGTCTCTGGACTATGACAGCAGTCTCCTCAGTGGGAGTCTCACCTGAAAAATAGAGGACTTGGGGCTCAGGGGAAACTGAAATTCTTGACCAGGGAGGAGTGCTGGTAAGTGGAGCAGTGGGATTGCAAGGTAGCGGCCTGACTCCCAGGCAGAGGTGCTTTCCATTTGGTCAGCTCTTCATCAGAAAAGCGAAAAAAAAGGGATCTGTTCATTCAGCACTTAGAAACAAGGGGAACTGAATGGAGCTTTGATAGTAATTCGTGAAGGAGAGTGAGGTGACCAGCAGCAAGTGTTCTTTTACCAAAAATTACCCAAATACTTGCCAGATCTCTTGCCAGCTAGGACCAGTCCACGTGGGTACTGAAGCCTCAGTGGGGGTTGGGGCAGGATGGCCAGGCCCTTCGGTTATGTGAGTCTAGGAAAACAAAGGGTGGGCGGTCCCAGCTGTTGACATCCAAGGGATGATCTGCATTATTTGATTCTGCTCTTACGTCAGCTGGTGTTTAAAGTGGGCCATTGACTTGGGGGGCTTGGGCCTCTCTTGACTTTCAGAGCCATTGCCCTTTGTGGGAATCATTTGACCTCTGCAGGCAATAGCCTTTCACCTTTCAGTGTGTGATTCCCAGACTTTGCTCTCCAGATAAGTCACCTGGAGAACTTCACACATCCTGATACCTGGTGTCACATCCTTCAAAGTCTGGGAATCAGAGCCAGGTGTTATTTTTGTTGCTGTTGTTTAAGGTTCCTAGTTCAAAGTTGCTTTGGACCCAGCAATAAAATCTAAAAATATACATTTGTCAGTATATTAATCTCATCTGAGGCTTGAGGAAAAACGATGTGTGTGTGCGCTCAGTTTTGTCCAACTCTTCTTGGCCCTATGGACTGTGGCCTGCCAGGCTCCTCTGTCCATGGAATTCTCCAGGCAAGAATACTGGAGTGCGTTGCCATTTCCTACGTCAGGGGGTCTTCCTGACCCAGGGATGGAACATGCAATCTCTTGCGACTCTGGCATTGGCAGGCAGATTCTTTACCACTAGCACCACCTGGGAAGCCCTGAATAAAAATACTGTCCCTTTAAGCAGTTCTTCTGTGTTTTTTTCCCCCATTGGTTCTTTTTTCTCAGCTTTATTGAAGATGGAGTTGACATAAAACGTTGTGTAGGTTGAAGGTGTTGATTGGAGAGACTTTTATGTTGCAAAATGATTAGCTGCTATAGCATCAGTTAACTACCTGCATGCCGTCAATCATGTAATTACCTAAAGTGTTCTTTGATTTCTTTAATTGTGTTTTTTGAATAGCAGAGGCAGCTCATTATATGCTTTCCTCCTTTTTTTTTTACACAAAAGGTGGTTAATTGAGTCTTTGTTCAGTGCCTCTCCCACTTAATTATATTTTGGAGATTTTTCGTAACGGTCCACTGACTTCGTCCTCGTTCGTTTTTTACAGTTGCATAGTAATCCATTGTGTGACCGGCCCTTACTTTGGGGCATCTCATTTGTTTTCAGTCTTGGTCTCAGAAACAATGTTATGATGACCTTGAACTTGGATCATTTTCTATATGCGTAAGTGTTTCTGAGGGGATTGCATTTGTTAATGCTTACCTGCCACCTATTACACTCTGGCCACTCTCGTAGACCATTTTCTTGTATTGCCTCCGTCCTCACGTTCGTCTGTGAGGTAGACAGTATTATTACCTCTATTTTACAGATGAGGAAACTGAGTCTTAGAGTAGGTTGGGTGATTTGCTCAAAGTCACACCCCAGAGAGTGGCAGAGTCAAAATTCACACTTGGGCAAGTTAATAGCAAAGGTGTTCCTTCACTCTGAGATGAGATACTGCCATTCTGGGTAAATTCCCAAACATGACCTTGTGGGGTCAGATACACTGCTGCTGCTAAGTCGCTTCAGTCATGTCCGACCCTGTGCGACCCCATAGATGGCAGCCCACCAGGCTTCTTTGTCCATGGGATTTTCCAGGCGAGAGTACTGGAGTGGGGTGCCATTGCCTTCTCCACTCTGCCTGTGTAATTTGAACAGATGTTGCCAAGTCGCCGTCAACAAGTCTTATGCTAATTTATTTACACTTCCACGCGCAGGGTATGAGAGAAGGGGTGTGTGTGGCCTGTACCTCATTTTTATCAGACTTGAATTTTTGCCAGTCTGGTAGATCAAAAATGTGATGTTGACATAGTCTCTTTGCATTTCTCTCAAGGAAAAATGGGTCAGCGTCTTTTCACATGTGTGGAAGAGTATTTGGACTTCCTTTCCTGTAAATGCCTAGTTATAATCTTTCTCATCTATCTTCGGGGACATTGGTCTTCCTCTTAACCATTTTTCTCAATACTTTATTACAGAGAATTGCCCTCCTTTTTTTTTTTTTTCCTAATTTCCAGTTGCAAGAAAATTTCCCACTTGTCATTTATCTTTTGACTTGGCTTTGGTGGGTTTTTTTTTAAGCCACAGTGAAATATGTTTATGCTTTCTTAATGCCATTTTTAATCTACAGGAATTACTGTTACGATATTATGGTAAAACTACTGTATATTTACGCTTTGGGGAGAAAAAGTAGGACAGATGATTGCGATTTTGTTTCAATAGTAAACAGTGCATTTAAAAGGGACTCAGAAGACATCATAGAAGAAAACACGCTAGATACTCTTGAGTTCCATTCAACTTGAATTCATAGCTGGATAATAGAGGCACATCTACTAGTGTGCCTCATATTTTTTAAAAAAAGTTTTTATTGGAGTGTGGTTGATGTAACAATGTTCTCCACACCTTCCTCTACAGTATCATTTTATATTTCATGTAAGATCTTGAATTAGGAGAAATCCTTTTCTGTGAGGGACTTGTCAATTCCTCAATTATGTGCATTTTGGATATTATGACTGTAGCCATTTCCTCTCTCCAGAACCTTCTTAAATGGCTTGCCATCGAATTGGCATTATTTCTCTCTCCTGGTCAGTTTCAGACTGTTTATCTGGTGGTTTTATTTTACTCTGCTGTATTTTCCATTTCCCCTGCTTTTAAAGAGAGGTTAGAAGCTCTGGACCTTAAATTTAATCGTCTTCCATATTGACCAATTAGCAAGTCATCTTTGTTCGTCTCACGAATGTTTTTGAGGATAGGCCTTGTGCCAGCTACTGTACTGGGTTTTAGGAGATAGTCCTTGAGTCTTGGAGGTCATATTCTAGGGGGAGTAGACATCAGACATCTAACTTAAATTATAGAATTAAAATTGTGATAGATGCTTTAAAAGATACGCCTGTGGTTCTCAGAGGATATGAGAGGGGAACTGAACAAGTGTGGGGCAGCCCGGCAGAGTTCCCCAGAGACGACGTGTAGGCTGCCGTCCTCTGAAAGATGAGTAAAAGTTAGCTACACAGAGGACTGGTAAAACGTTCTGGGCCAAGATAACAGGCCATGCAAAAATCCTGAAAGCAGCAGTAGCAGGGTGAGTTTGAGGAACTGAAAGATGTGTGATCAGAGCGCGATCTGGATGTGGGCTGAGGAAGGTTCTGGAAGTAGGTGGGGCCCACGTTGACGAGGTTGACAGTCTGCCTCCTACGCTACTGAGTTTTCCTTTAAATAAACCTTGACCACTTAGTGAAATCTGTAAGATGTCCATTTGAAGAGAAGAGAGACCTACTCATTAGCTTTGTCTTCAGATTTCTGAGCTGGAGAACACCTTCAATGTTGCTTCTTGCTAATCTAACGCTCACTTTTACAGATGAGAGACCAGGGAAAGCCAGTGACTGGTAGGAGTCCACGCTGGTAGCCAGTGTCAGAACTTGAACTTTGGTCTCCTGGTTTGTAGACGGTGTTCTTTGTACTTTGCACTTCCTCTTCCCTTAGAGAACATGTGTTCTGTCTAAAAATGGAAATGTGTTTTGAGGTGTAGTTTTTTTCTGATTTTCATGAGAACACTTATAAAGGTATGAAAAGTAAATCCTTTAAGAAGTTCGTGGACTGACATTTATTAAAAAAAACACCGTGCAAAAGGGGAGACTGCCTTCTAGATGGAGGGATCTACTGAGACTGTACGTGCCACCAATCTTACAGCTTCTGTATACGCTTTATTATCTAGAGCGTCTAATTCAAGTAGCAGGGCTGGCATATGTGTCTTTTAAATCAGAAGGTGTTTATTCTAGGGTCTGTGCCAATCTAGAACATTCTTTGGATGAATGAATTTGGCCTGCAAAAATGGCATTTTAATCCATCCTTTTTTAGTTTTTCTTCAGGACATGTTTTTGCCAATCATCTTCATGTTTCAAAGCCCATATGTGGCAAAAAAAAAAAAAAAAA
>SJYA01003125.1:897228-928351 GCA_006410615.1 Neotragus moschatus
AGGTGGTGGAGGGCTCTTCCCTGTCCTCAATGGGATTCCTTGACATCTTATTAATGAGTTGAGTCCTGTAACCTGCACCTTGAGTGAGTCAAAGCCTCAAGACCTTCCCTTATTGAACCCTGTACATTTATCCACCTGTAATGCAGGGGTCGTGGAGACATATGTTTGATCCCTGGGTTGGGAAGATCTCCTGTGGGAGGAAATGGCAACCCACCCCAGTATTCTTGCCTGGAAAATCCCATGGACAGAGGAGCCTGGCAGGCTACAGTCCATGGGATCGCAAAGAGTCAGACACGACTTAGTGACTTTGCACACACATTTTTGTGCTGTATTTACCTCTGAAGTGTCTCGGATGCATGTTTCAGATCTTGGCTGCTTATGTGGGGAATGGAAAGGAAGTCCGGAAGAAAAGGTGGATTCAGTGGTGTTAGCAGTGAGGTAGGCCAGAGGCTGGCACCAGAGGGGAGGTTACGGTGAGTGGGGGAGGAACAGTTAATTTTAGGGTCTTAGATAGGCAGGGGCCAGACATAGGAAAGGTCCTTCCTGTTGGGATCAGCTGCCTGGGGAAGTGAGTGGAAAAGAGTCAGGTTACTTAGGAAGTGGTCTGGTCAGCAGAGGGCACAAGGAGCCTGGGCAGGACTTGCTTATCGAGGTGGGAAAGTAGAAAGCTGGTTTTTGTCTTTCTGCCCAAGGTTGTCAAATCCCTGCTTCAGTCTGTAGATAAAGACAACCAGCGGTGTCCTACTGGCATTTTTCCATTCTGTGTTCTTTCTTCTCTCCCTTCCATCATTAAATATTATTATTGTAAATGTTACTGTCCATTTTGGCTGTGCTGGGTCTTAGTTGCTACTAAGACTGTGCTCCCAATGCAGGAGCCCCAGGTTCCATCCCTGGTCAGAAAACTGGATTCCTCATGCCTCAGACGATTGAGGATCCCAATTGCCGCCTCTAGGACCTGTCACTTGGGATCCTTGATCTTCACTGCGGCATCCAGGATCTTCAGCTGTGGCATGTGGAATCTAGTGCCCTGACCAGGGATCGAACCTGGGCCCCCTGCTTTGAGAGTGCAGAGTCTTAGCCCCTGGACCACCGGGAAAAGTCCTGCGTCATTAACTCTTCCTAACTGTTCATGCGTTGTCCCCAGGGCTGAGCGCACTACAGCTGTTTGCTTTGAGCCCCCTCTTTCACTGATAGAAAATGCACAGGCTCCATGTTCACCCTGAAAAAACATACATGGTTTTACTATTTTTTTAAAAGAAAGATGGGTTTAAAATTTACATAGTTGGTGCTTTTAGAAATCAAGCCACGTAAAAATCAAAGATAAGTCCCCCCTGTTGTGGACCCTAGTTTGTCCTCATAGACATACACGCTGTCACTAGTTTCTTAGGCAGTTTCTTAAGGGTTTTTTCTGGATATGTTTTATACAGATGCACCTGTGGGCCTCTGTGGTCCCCCTTAAACCATACACAGAAGTGGGCGCACACTGTACATGCTGTTCTGTCTCTGGGAACAGAGACACAACAAAGACAGCTTTTTTCACTTAGCAGCATGTCTCATGAGTTCATCCCCGTTGGCCATAGAGCTGCCTCATTCTTATAAGGGCTCCCTATAAAGGGTTCCAGTCCATGGGGTCGCAGAGTCGAACACGACTGAATGACCGAGCGCACACTCATTCCTAAGGGTTCCATGAATTGGGAGCTCTGTATTTCTGCAACTCTTCCTCTTTCGATTGTTTCCAGTCATTTGCTTTTTTACAAACAAAACAACAGTAAACATTCTTTTCTTTGATTTTTTTTTTTTTTTTGCACCTGTAATTATTTATTTAGCGACACTGCACAGCTTATGGGGCTTCCCAGGTGGCACTAGTGGTAAGGAACCTGCCTGCCAACGCAGGAGACATAAGAGACCTGGGTTCAATCCCTGGGTGGAGACGATCCCCTGGAGGAGGGCATGGCACCCTATTCCAGTATTCTTGCCTGGAGAAGCCCATGGACAGAGGAGCCTGCAGGGCTACAGTCCATGGGTTTGCAAAGAGTCGGACATCACTGAGGCAGCTTTAGCACTCTCAGCTTATGGGATCTTAGTTCCTCTACCAGGGATTGAGCCTGGATCCATAGCAGTGAAAGCCCGAGTTTTACCCACTGGACTGCCAGGATGTTCCCTACAGTAAACATTCTTTTAAAAATATATTTGCATAAATCTTAGCAATAGTTGGTGAGTATTTATGGAATAAATATTTAGGGGTTGGAATTATAGATTCAAGGAGTATGGGTTCTTTTTTTTTTGAGTAGGTTTGATTTTTTTATTAAAATGTTCATTTGGCTGTGTTGGGTCTTAGTTTTGGCACGTGGGATCTTTAGTTGCAGCATGGGGAGCCTTCTGTTGTGGCTCACGTTCTCTCTAGTTGTGGCAAGGTCTCAGTAGTAGCAGCACACAAGCTGTCTAGTGGTGGCACATGGGCTCCGGAGCGGGCAGGCTCAGTAGTTGTGACGCGCAGGCTTAGTTGCTCCGTGGCATGTGGAATCTTAGTTCCTTGACCAGGGATTGAACCCGCTTCCCCTGCACATCAAGGCAAATTCTTAACCACTGGACCACCAAGGGAGTCTGTGTTGTGTGTGTGTGTGTGTGTGTGTGTGTTGTTGGCTGTGCTGGGTCTCATTGCTGCACAGACTTTTCTTTCGTTGCACTGAGCAGAAGCTACTGTAGTTGCAATGTGTGGGCTTCTCATTTTGGTGGTTTCTCCTCTTACGGAGCGCAGGCTCAGTAGCTGTGGCGCATGGACGCAGTGGCTTCAGTGTGTGGGATCTTCCTGGATCAGGGATCAAGCCTGTGTCTTCTGCGTTGGCAGGCAAATTCTTTACCACTGAAGCACCAGGGAAGCCTGAGCTCGGGTATGTGTTCTTAAACGCTCTTGTGTCTTCACTCGGGCAGTTTTAAGTCACGTTTTGCTGATTGTCATGTCTGCACTTGTTATCCTTTCTTCTTTTCACGCCCTTGTGTGTTTTGGCCTTTTCTTTCTCTCTTTCCTTTATTCTTTATTGAGTTTTGAAGGGATTGGTTTTCCTTCAGAATAACTGCCATGTTCCTTACCTACCTCACCCCCAAACTTAGCACTGAAAACTCTTCTCTTGTCTCAACAGCGTAGAAGTCAGTGAGAGAGCAGAGATAAATTGAGCACCTGACTTTTATGAGCAAACTCTGCTTTTACTAAGAACTTGTGAATTGCTCAATATTGAAAGTTCAGAACTGTTTTTGGAATACCACTCAAGACTTGTCTCTAGTGTGACCTCCTGCTTCAAGTGACAGAAAGAGGTGATGGTCTTTGTAAAATGCTAGGAGACATTAGGAAATTTGTTCCGAGTTTGCGGCTCTCTTCAGAAGTCTGAAGGTTTTGAACTCTTGACATTGACACATTAAACTTTTATCTGGTGTGTAGCGTGTACAAGGTCAGTGGTTCAGTTTCATTTTTTAAATTTGTATTGGCGTATAATTGATTTACAGTATAGGTTCAGTTTCACAAAAGGAGCTGTACTTCCATCTCTCTCAATTCAGTGTCGTGATAGGAGTCTTTAGCTCCATGCTCTCAAATATATTTTAGGGCGTTTTAAAGTGGATTTCCTCATTGAATACATAATCAATTGAATTAACTCCAAATTGTATAAATCGAACCAGTAAAAGGACCACTTTTTTAATTTTTAATTTTTTTTCATCTCAGGCGTACATGAGTTCCCAATCTTGAACCCCGCCGCCACCTCCTACCCCATATCAACTCTCTGGATCATCCCTGTGCACCAGTCCCAAGCATCCTGTATCCTGTATCGAATATAGACGGATGATTCGTTTCTTACATGATAGTATATCTGTTTCAGTGCCATTCTCCCAAATCTCCCCACCCTCTCCCTCTNCCTACCCCATATCAACTCTCTGGATCATCCCTGTGCACCAGTCCCAAGCATCCTGTATCCTGTATCGAATATAGACGGATGATTCGTTTCTTACATGATAGTATATCTGTTTCAGTGCCATTCTCCCAAATCTCCCCACCCTCTCCCTCTCCCTCAAAGTCCAAAAGTCCGTTCTATACATCTGTGAAGGAACACTTTTAATATTACGGTTCGGTCAGACAGGGCTTATAATTTGAGCAGCATCTCAATAAAACTTTCTAATTAGTTAATAATAGTTTCCTATCATTGAACTGTGCTTACATGTGTGCAGTCGACAGAAAAGGAACATGCAGAGAGAGGGAGAAGGAAGCCTGTATTTGTAAAAACAGAGCCACGTGAGGTGGCGGCTCCCATAGAAGTACTAGCCCTGCTTCTAGTATCACTCAAGACAAGCTGGGTCATCAGCTACGTCCGAGTGTGTCTGTTGCTGACCCTTTGCAAGGTGTCAGTGCTGTCCACTCCCTTGGAGATCATAAAACGGTGCCTTTATCTCCCATCCCAGTCCCCCAGCTTCACTATCGCATTTACATTCATGGCTAGACTTCAGTCTTTTGCAGAACTGACGTGTTGTATGTTGCAAAGACTCCTAGTGTCTGAACTCAAAGCCTGGGATCCTGAGGGCATTGCTGGAACAGAGAAATGGAGAGAGAGCGCCATGTGTAGTGAACCCTGCCAATTACTAACTGGACATGACCCTTTAGAATCCCTGTTACTCACTGTACTCTGGGGGTAACAATATTTCCCTTTTTTTTCTTTTTCCTACTGAGTTACTTTTTTTAAAAAATTAAGATGTAGACAGATCAGGGAATTTCCTGGCTGTCTCGTGGTTAAGACTCTGTGCTTTCACTGCTGTGGGCCCGTGTTCGATCCCTGGTTGGTCCCACAAGCTGTGCGTCCAAACCAAAAAGTGTAGATCAGGGCAATGAACACCTGCAGACTGCTCACCTGAGGTCACCATTTTTTAGCATAGGATTCTATCACACAAGCCGCTTCATTCCTCCCTTCCTCTCTCTCTTTCCTTTTGCCCAGCCATCTGAAAGGAGGTTTCAAATATCAGGCCACTTCATTCCTAAGTAGTCAGTGTGCATCTCCCAGGAGCAAGGACATGAGAGTGAGAATATTTTTGAGGCTGTTATCCACCCAGTCACACTGTATCCCTTTTCTGGGGACTCAAAGATGACACTGTTTTCTTAGGTCTTAATACCAAGTGAAGCTCTTCAGCTTTCAGGCCATACCAACTGCTAGGCTGCTAGGACAGTCAGAACTAGATTTTCAAAATGCATAGGACCTGTCGATTAACATCTGTACAACTTTTAACTTTATTTGCCTCTTAAGACTCTTCCCCCGCCCAAGACCATTCATATCTCTTTTCCTTTTAAAAATCTTACATATATATGTAGAGAACCCCCATGAAGCTGAGAATGCATTGGTGAATAAAAATTAACTTGGGACTTCCCTGGCAGTCTAGTGGTTAGGACTCAGCACTTTCTCTGCTGAGGACCCAGGTTCAACCCTGGACCAGAAAACTTAAGATGCTGTGAGCTGCACAGCATGGGCCCCCACCCCTACCCACCCCTGCAAAACCGAACTCGGAGTGAATCTGAAATGGCAGTGTGCCCTCAGCTGGTCCCTCCCAGAGGAACAGGCCCTCTTTATCCAGCCTCCTCGTGCCCCTTCTGGATCCTCAGGGCAAAGGGGGTGGAATTTCCCCCACCCAAAGTCCCACTACTTTCTTTTTTTCTTTTGAATATACTGCCTTGATGCTCATCTTAAAGGCATTCTCATCTTCACTGTCACAGAGCATGTCACACTGCAGTGCACCCACACCCACCTCTCAGAGAAATCCCCAGGCCTCACGGTCTGTTTGAGAGAGCTCTGCCCACTGGGGCCTGGAGTGAGCATCCTTTGAAGGTTGCCTCTGAGAGAAGTGAAGATAGTAGGAAGGGTCTTGACCGAATGGTAGAGACAGCGCTGTGCGGTTTTGAGAATGGGGATGTGTATTACCAGAATGAGTAGGGATGGTCAGAAGCCCCACGCAGCGAGAGGAGCTTGCTGAGGGCCTGCTGAGCAGGACGAGAGACCCAGGTCAGGGGAAGGGGGGATAAAGGGATTGCAGATGGGGATGGTCAGATCGTGGGGTTGATCTGCTTGGATCATGCCAGAAGTGACCACCCTCCCTGCGTGTAGAGGGGACCCTGCTCAGAGACTGGATGGCAGGACATCCAGTTGGAATCCACCGTGTTCTGTGCACCAGGCTGTGTGCAAGCGTCAGCTCGTGTAGTAGCCGCCACTGGAACCCATCTCGGTTCCTTGACCAGCGATTGAACCCACCATTTCGAGTGAGAGCAGAGTCGAGTCAGTTGAAAGCTGTGATTGGAAAAGCAACAGCAGTCATTGACTTCAGCCGAGAGAGGGATGTCAGGTGTTTCGTGGGTTTCACAGTGATTGTTTCACCTCATTCTGCCGTGCTCTCAGAGTGACCTTGTTTGATGTGGATGTTCTATGAAGCTGTTCACGTCCTACGGGAGAACATGATGCCCTGGCTGTGTCACGTGGGTTTGTAATGTTGAGCTTTGGCTGTGAGCCTCAGATCAGCTCATGGGTACTGGGGGCTGCTTTTTTTTTTTTCTCAAGGAAAACTTCTAGGCTTTTGTCTGCTGTAAATCTATACAGTTTGGGTGTTGTTAACATAGGATTGACCTTTGGTAGATACTGATGCCTTAAGATGCTGGATAAGAATTCTGAACAGAAAGTATATTTAGAACATTGCCCTTTGGATTCTTGTTTCCAGGCTTCTTAAGTGACTGGGTTGCCCTATGTGGACTGGTTTTTAGTGGTTTTAGGTAATCGACGTGAAGTCACATGAGCCTTTGGCAGGTGCTCTTTCACACCAGACCCTTCTCTCCTTACCTGTTGAGTGAGGGCTGTTATAACACTGACCCAAATTTCTTAGTGGCCCTCTGTGATGTCATGTTCTAGTCTCGTAATTGTATGATAAATGCTAATTTATACCATAAGTAAGTAAAGTCGCTCAGTCGTGTCCGACTCTTTGCAACCCCATGGACTGTAGCCTACCAGGCTCCTCTGTCCATGGGATTTTCCAGGCAAGAGTACTGGAGTGGGTTGCCATTTCCTTCTCCAGGGGATCTTCCTGGCCCCAAGATCGAACCTCGGTCTCCAACATTGTTGACAGACGCTTTACCATCTGAGCCACCAGGAGATTTATACTGTACTTGCCTCTAAAAAGAATTCGAGGTGGCCAAAGTGATATTCCTTCCCTCTGAGCATTCCAGCCACTTCTTTTCCCTCTTTTTTCTTTCCTTTCCCTTATGGCCTGGTCTAAATAAACAGTCATGATTGTGAGACAGCTCTTTGCCTGCAAAGAAAAAAATTTTTTGGAAGTTGGGATGGTTCTTCATCTAAGAAAACTACATCTAAGGATATCCCATGGAAGTACTGAAAAAATTCACTGTCTTTGCTTTAAAATGTTTTTAAAGTATTTTCATAATTTTTTAACTTAAATTGAAGTGCATTTGATGTACAGTATCATGTTTCAGGTGTACAGCATAGAGGTTCACAACTTTTAAAAGTTATACTCCATTTTTAGCTATTATGAAGTACTGGCTGTGTTCTCTCTGCTGTATAGTGTATCCTTGTAGCTTGTTTATTTTTATACATAGTAGTTTGTGTCTCTTACTCTGCTACCCCTAACTTGGCCTTACCTCTTCCTTCTTCCCACTGGTAGCCACTAGTTCTCCATATATGTTCTGATTGCTTGCTTACTTTCCTTTTTTTTTTTTAATACTTATTTTTATTTGGCTGTACTGAGTCTTAGCTGCAGCTCGAAGGATTTCTTGGTTGTGGCATGTGGGACCTTAATTCTCTGACCAGGGATCAAACCCACGCCCCTTGCATTGGAAGCATGGAGTCTTAGCCATTGAATTGCCAGGGAAGTCCCTGAAGGCTTTTCAAGTTGGAAGTGAGCAGAAGTATCTTCGTTGGATGAACCCTGCATTCTGGCTGTTCACGAAGCGTTAGGGGCTTGTATGTCACGTGGGATCCTCTTAGACTCCTACCCTTTCACAGGGGCAAGGGACGGGGCTTGACGAGCACCTGCTTTTCTAATTTTCTTATCTAACAGAGCATTTTACTTCCTGATCCCTGGCCCCTCCTTTGCTGCTTCAGTGCTTGTCAGTGTGGCCTTATCTGTGAGCTGCAGCCATGTGTGACTTCTCATCTGGTTTCGTGGACCAGCATGGGAAACCAGCTAGTGCGAGTGGTGAGTTTTACCTTGCGTCATCCAGCATGACCATATTCAAGAAAAGGGAGCGAAAAGAGAGGAGGACTTGGAGCAGTTGAATAAGAGCCTCACACCAATGTAAGGAGGTGAAAGAACCAAGAGGGCAGCTAGAAAGTAGACATTTGGGAGCTGTGTGGCACTTTGTGTGCATGATTTATGTCTTAATTTTATTTTTGTCTAAATATATGGCTGTTTACCCCATTGAAATGCCTTGAAATGGCATCTAAGTTCATAAATACCCAGATTTAGTTATGTGTACTTTTCTGATATTTCAATCTCTGTGTTCCTGCATTAATAACTACTGATTAGTATCCTTTTATAGTAGGTTTTACTGTGCCCGATGGCAAGTCCTGACACATCATTTTCAGTTCTGTCGTGCCTATTATGACTTTCCCCTTCTGTGTCACAGCCCTTAAATCCTGTGGGAGTTTTAGTTTGAGAATTAACATCTGAAAAAAATCTCTCGTTTGTCCATTGATTAAGGTTCATATTTCTTTAATCTGCTAGTGAGCTTTTTGAAACTGTTCTCCTTCATTTAGGTTTTGCAGACTTTCCATCATTTTCCTTTTGGGGAAGGTCCCCTGGAGGAGGAAATGGCAACCCACTCCAGCATTGCTGCTTGGGAAATCCCATGGAGAGAGGAGCCTGGAGTGCTACAATCCATGAGGTTGCAAAGAGTTGGATACAGCTTGCGCACGCACACACACACACACACACACACACACAGTTCTTATTTCTTTAACACACACACACACACAGTTCTTANCTGTGGCCTTAGAATGATGAAAGGGCATTCTTTTTATTTTTATATTAAAAAAAATTTAATTAATTTTTATTGGCGTATAGTGTTAGTTTCTACCGTATAGCAAAATGAGTCGGCTGCATGTGTACATATAAGCCCTCTTTTTTGGATTTGCTTCCCATTTAGGTCACTACAGAGCACGCGATTTTTTTTTTAGATATAGGGTTATCAAGGGTCCCCAAAGCCACCCTCTCGTTTGATGGGAGAACTCATAGGACTCAGAATCTAGTCATACTTGTGGCTAAGATTTACTACAGTGAACGGCCTTAAAGCAAAATCAGCAGAGGAGAAAAGTACACGGAGTGAAGTCCAGGGTAAACCAGGCACGAGCTTCTAGGAGTTTTCTCCTGGGAGAGCTAATCAGGATGTACCTGATGACCCGGCAGCAAGTTGTGACAGCACCTGTGAAATGCTGTCTACCGGGGAAGCTCACCAAGAGACACAGGACTGACGCTTTTTAGTGGGGACTGGTCACCTGTAGGCACCCTCTGCTTACCATGCACCAACATTTTAGACTCCTTCAGGAAAGCAGGTGTTCATCACAAACCAGTTCTTTTTAGTGTTTTTTTAAATTTATTTATGGCCACACTGTGCTGTGCATAGGCTGCTCTCGACTCGCAGCACGCAGAGGCTGCTCTGTCGTTGCAGCACAGAGGCTGCTCTCGACTTGCAGCACGCAGAGGCTGCTCTCGAGTCGCAGTACAGGTTTCTCATTGTCTTGGCTCCTCCTGTTGTGGGGCACAGGCTCTAGAGCGTGTGGTCTCAGGAGTTGTGACACACGGGCTTAGTTGCTCCCCTGCGCGTGGAATCTTTCTTGGCCAGGGATGGCATCTGTGTCCCGTGCATTAGCAGGCAAATCCTTAACCACTGGACCGCCAGGAAAGCCCCACAGACCATTTTGTTGGAAAAGTTTTGACACAGTAGAGCCACTTCCATCAACTTGATGGGAACCCACCCCCAAATCCAAGTTCTCAGTCACCAGCCCAGAGCTACCTTTGCAAACAGTCTTCCAGAAGATCGAAGTTCGGCCTGCCGCATGAACTCTTTTCTACACAGCATGTGACTTATCCTGCAGTTCTTCCTTGTAGACTTGAATCCATGTCCTCGTTGACCTGCTTAAGGCAGACCTGTCCCCCTAGTCTCCTTGACGTGTCTTTCTGTAGCCCTGAAAACTACCCCTTTATTCACTGTCTGAAGGAGGGGGGGAGAAGAGCTTCCTGTCAACACGCAGCAGCGATACATACATGTACACACATGATGTGTGTACCCCCAGGAGATATGTGGTCTCCTTGGAGCAGCAGTGGCAACAGTAGCAAAAAGTGGCTCTTTTCCAGTTCTTACAGATCACCTGTCACGCACCTAACATTTTGTTACCTTGTTCAGGCAAGGAAATTACAGGGTACCTCCTTCCGAAGGTGAACTGCTTTGTGATTGCTCAGGCGCTGTATGAGAGCGCAGATGATGTTGGTTTTACTAGTTAGTGGGTTTTGCTTCTGGAGCTGGGTTGCTTCTGCATCTCTTGAACCAGTGAAAGGCATTGTTCTTGGATCGTGGGGTCCATAGAAGGACTAGGCGCTTTGGAGCTAGCCCAGGATTGAGGATTGAATTGTAACCCTGATATTTAGGAGTGTGGATCACTGGGAAAGCTGCTTGACCGTTCTCAGCTCCTCTCTCCCCTTGTATGATGTAGGGCTGAAATGGTGGCGCCAAGGTGTATATGAAATGAGAGACTGTATGAAAGAGCCTGCTGCAGTGCCAGAAATATAATCAATGCTTCACCATTGAGTGCTCTTATCATTTATTAGTGAAAGAGAATCCATAGAGTTAAGCATTCATTTATAAATATATATACAAACACATATATGTATATAATATAAAATTTGTATCATCATATATGATTATGCTCCTCATTATTCAACAGGTGTATGGGTGCTCATGTACCAGGCCATTTCTTCTGTTACCACAGTGGATAAAATACTTAGCTTTTTCTTCTGTGCATCTAAAGTTCAGTTCAGTCGCTCAGTCATGTCCGACTCTTTGCGACCCGGTGAACTGCAGCACGCCAGGCCTCCCTGTCCATCACCAATTCCCGGAGTCCACCCAGANTATTCAACAGGTGTATGGGTGCTCATGTACCAGGCCATTTCTTCTGTTACCACAGTGGATAAAATACTTAGCTTTTTCTTCTGTGCATCTAAAGTTCAGTTCAGTCGCTCAGTCATGTCCGACTCTTTGCGACCCGGTGAACTGCAGCACGCCAGGCCTCCCTGTCCATCACCAATTCCCGGAGTCCACCCAGACCCATGTCCATTGAGTCGATGATGCCATCCAACCATCTCATCCTCTGTCGTCCCCTTCTCCTGCCCTCAATCTTTCCCAGCATCAGGGTCTTTCCCAATGAGTTAGCTCTTTGCATCAGTGGCCCAAGTATTGGAGTTTCAGCTTCAACATCATTCCTTCCAAAGAAATCCCAGGGCCGATCTCCTTCAGGATGGACTGGTTGGATCTCCTTGCAGTCCAAGGGACTCTCAAGAGCCTTCTCCTACATCACAGTTCAAAATCATCAGTTCTTTGACGCTCAGCTTTCTTTATAGTCCAACTCTCACATCCATACATGACCACTGAAAAAACGATAACCTTGACTAGACGGACCTTTGTTGGTAAAGTAATGTCTCTGCTTTTTAATATTCTGTCTAGGTTGGTCATAACTTTCCTTCCAAGGAGTTAGCGTCTTTTAATTTCATGGCTGCAGTCACCATCTGCAGTGATTTTGGAGCCCAGAAATATAAAGTCTGACACTGTTTCCACTGTTTCCCCATCTACTTGCCATGAAGTGATGGGACCAGATGCCATGACCTTAGTTTTCTGAATGTTGAGCTTTGAGCCAACTTTTTCACTCTCCCCTTTCACTTTCATCAAGAGGCTCTTTAGTTCTTCTTCACTTTCTGCCATAAGGGTGGTGTCATCTGCATATCTGAGGTGATTGATATTTCTCCCGGCAATCTTGATTCCAGCTTGTGCTTCCTCCAGCCCAGCATTTATCATGATGTATTCTGCATAGAAGCTAAATAAGCAGGGTGACAATACACCGCCTTGACATACTCCTTTTCCTATTTGGAACCAGTCTGTTGTTCCATGTCCAGTTCTAACTGTTGCTTCCTGACCTGCGTATACGTCTCTCAAGAGGCAGGTCAGGTGGTCTGGTGTGCCCATCTCTTTCAGAATTTTCCAGTTTCTGTGCATCTCAATCTCATTTTAAATCCCTTGGTTCTTGCAGGCTATTTTATATAGCCAAGATTATTGTGAGGCCAGTTGCTAAATGTATGGGTTGTGTGTATTAGTCATTCTGTTCTATTCAACTCTTTGCGACCCCATGGACTGTAACACACCAGGCTCCTCTGTCTGTTAAATTCTCCAGGTAAGAATACTGGAGTGGGTAGCCATTCCCTTCTCCAGGGGAACTTGCCAACCCAGGGATTAAACCCAGGTCTCATGTATGGTATACAAACTCTTTACCATCTGAACCACTCAATCTCATTTTAAATCCCTTGGTTCTTCAGGCTATTTTATAGAGGTAAGAGTATTCCAAAGGCAACTGCTAAATGTATGGATTAACTGTGTTCCTTCTGTTTAATTGCTGGAAGGATTCTCTGTCCCTTCAGGGCAGGGTGGCAGTGTCTGTGGCATTCACTGCCCTGTCCACATAGAGCTTACTGTGTGGGAGATGCTGTGTCATGAGTGCCGCATTACGTTTTAAGAATCTAATGACTGTAGTTTGCTTTTACTTGTCAGTGGTTCTGGTTGGGAGTTTCTTATTGGGGGAAGAGGAGCTTCTAGAAGTAGCGTTGAGGCTGACCACTGCTTGCGTCACGACAGTGGGGCATGGTTTGAAACTCGGGGTTCCTGTATACTACAAGATCTGGGAAATGTTGCAAGAGGAGATAAATTTTGAGAGGAGAAAATGAGAAAATAATACCAAAGAAACTTTTTGAAAACTTTATCTTGAACAGCAGTCTTTTGCCAAAGAAGGGGAAAGGATGTGAATATGGTGCCGTACCCCCAAACCTGAACTTTAAGAGAGAGCCACTTAGAAACCAGATAGGGTGGCCAGATTCGGCCAAAACAAACACAGGGTGAGGAGCTGTGTTTATTTTTTAATTTTTGGTCACACCCCTTGGCTTGCAGGATCTTAGTTCCCAGATCTGGGATTGAACCCAGGTCCCTGGAGTGCAAGTGCTGAGTCCTAACCATTGGACAGTCAAGGAGTTCCCTCAGATCTTTCATCAGATTAGTTATGGGATATTCTCAGATTGTATAGAAGCCATCATCTTTTTAGATATTCTCACTCTCTTTTTCTCTTTCCTGTTTTTCTTCCTAGAAAAATATTTTCATTTGCCTTCCTGTATCTATTGATACCATCCATATTTCTGGTCTTCTTGTTTGTACATGTTTCAGGTAAAATTATTTTACCATTTATGAAAATTTGGAGGTCTGAAGCCATTGCTTATCATGAGAGTAGGGCAGTTAGTGACTGTGTGGAATTGTCAACAGTTTCCGTTAACTGACTTACAGTATTTTGTGTCCTTGGTGTGTGGTTTTTGTTTGGGAGCTCAATGTAGGGCCCTTCCACCTTTACTTTATCTATTTCACTTAACCATCTTTTGCTAGACATATTTTTTAATATTTTACTTCTTTATTGGGCTGCACTGGGTCTTAGTTACAGCCCTCGGGATCTTTAGTTGTGGTATGCGGGATCTGGTTCCCTGACCAGGGATCAAATCCAGGCCCCCTGTGTCAGGAGCACGGAGTTTTAACCGGTGGACCACCAGGGAAGTCCCTAGACATCTTTTTATGACAGTACATGCAAACCATGTTTTGTTTTGTTTTTTTTAATTCTTCCACTGTATATATATTTTTTCTGTGCCACACTGTGTCCATTTCTCCTTTTTTCTTTTTAAAAATTTGATTGGAGTATAATTGCTTTACAATATTTTGCCAATTTCTGCTGTATACCAAAGTGAATCAGCTGTGTGTTTACATGCAGTCCCTCTTATTTTGAGTTGCCTTCCCATTTAGGTCCTCACAGAGCATTGAGTTGAGTTCTCTGTGCTATACCTTAGGTTCTCATGAGTTGTGTTTTATAGTGTGTATATATGTCAATCCCAATCCGCCAATTCATCCTACTCCTTCATTCCCCCTTGGTATCCGTGTGTTTGTTCTCCACGTCTTTGTCTTTATTTGTGCTTTTGCAAATAGGTTCATCGTCCCTTTTAGCTAAATGAAGTGAGATTCCGTAAGACTTCACTGTTTTCTCATGAATCATCCTGTACATACCCCCTCTTCGAGCTCTTCTGCTAAATGTCTCTCGAGTGCTTACTCATGCAAGGTATGAGCATGATAAGCTCTTGATGTGAATTGTGTGAATTTATCTTCACCAGCCTGGAGGGAGGTGCCAGTATTTTCACTTTCTAGAGGAGAATGTAATGGCCCAGAGAGGTCCTGTGACTCAGCTGGGGTTACCCAGCTGGAGGTGGGCATAGGCACCTTGTAAACCAGGCAGCCTGACTCCAGAGTCTGATGGCATGTGTGCGCTGTCCCCTCTTCCACCCCAAGCCATGCTGTTCAAAGTTTGGCCTGTGAACTTGTTCTGTTTGTCACTGGCCCAAGGGGAGATAAATTCTTAACCCATAAGCCACTGTAAACATTTAGTAACTTCCCTAGCAGTTTCTCATTGCTCTGTATCCAAGCAGGTGACCAGGGCGCTTATCTTCCTGAACTGGGCATGGACCAGTTTGGGTGTTGTTGAATTCATGGGGCGAAGCACGTCTGTAGAGCTGTTTCTGCTTGTGTCCAGTAGGACATGCACGAAGGGCTGCGTTGTCCCCTGCAGACTGGTGGTGAGGGCTGGTCTTTCGCTAAGCTGGCTTGAGAGGCCTTGCAGCTTGATGAAACTGGTTAACCATTAAGGTCCTTTTTAACATCAAGACTCTGCTTTCTTGTTCTGAAAGTCCCCCTTTGTTGCTGTTGCCGCCCTTGCCCTGCAGCCCTGGAACAATGGCCTGAGCACAGTGTCTGGGGCAGCTTAGCACACTTGTGAGGGCTAATAACGACTCCTTTCTGGCCCTTGTGTACTTAGTGATCTGCTGACAATACTGGGAGGACATAAATGATACAAGTGCTTTCATCTATCAGTTATTAATTGCTTTTACTGTGGGCTGGTACAGGAAGCGCGAGATAACCTGGCGCTTCCATGGCCTAAGTAGAGGATTGTAATTCTCTGCCATGTAATTGACATCACTTCCTTAGTTCTTCTAATAGAAGAACCACAGGTGTGGGCCTTGGGCTTGTCACGTGTCCTTCCTGTCACCCACCACTGCAGTGTGGGTGTGTGAGTCGCTCAGTCCTGTCTGACTCTGAGTGACCCATGGACTGTAGCCTGCCAGGCCCTCTGTCCGTGAATTCTCCAGGCAAGAGTACTGGAGTGGGTTGCCATCCCCTTCTCCAGGGGATCTACTGGCACTTTTAACGTTAGCCAGTGCAGGATCGTGGTTTGTTCTGATAAACCCGTGGGTATGACCGATGTCCAGGTTAATCTTGTAAGAGGTGCCAGCCCTCAATCATGAGCTCCATCGAATGCCAAGCATCTCCCAGAACAATCGATACAGGCAGTGCTGTGCCTCATAAACGAGAGCAGAGAGGGAACACAGTGTTACTCAGTTTCCTGGCTCGGTATTGGTTTCTGCCATCCTGACAATTTGGTTTCAGATGCTTTTATCAAACTGAGGTGTTAAGATCGTTAAAATTTGAGTTGTAAATTACTAAGCAACAGAATAATAAATTTAAATAATTAGAATAATGTATGTAAATAGGTTCCTAAATTTAAGGAATTTAAGTGGTTAAAATAATAAATACCTGCCTGCCTGAATTTTATTATTTTTTAAATTATTATTAATTTTTTTAATTTTTAATTTTTTATTTTTTTCTGTCNCTGGGAAAGACTGAAGGCAGGAGGAGAAGGGGATGGCAGAGGATGAGATGGTTGGACGGCATCACTGACAAGATGGACATGAGTTTGAGTGAGCTCTGGGAGTTGGTGATGGACAGGGAGGCCTGCTGCGCTGCAGTCCATGGGGCCACAAAGAGTCAGACACGACTGAGCGACGGAACTGAACTGAACAACAGCAGTGGCCTTTGGGGAAAGCTGCGCTCTCCATACTAATAACAACAGAATTGCAGGCAAAAGCAAAATGAGTCCATTTAGCAATCTCTTTTGAGATCTGAGAGATGCGCTTTTATTATAGTGTTTTTAACTAGAGAACTCAGTATTCTGGAGTATTTCTTATATGACTTAGGTAGGCTCCTTTGGAGACCTAAGATGCTTACTCCCAGAACAAATCATGAATCACTGATTTTATATCCAGGCATGATCTTTGGAAGGCTGCCAGTGAAACTCCTTTGTCTTCCTTTGGGCCTCTGTCTGAACTCACAGATGGGGCCCAGGAAGGTTCTGAGAATGAGTGGAAGGCAGACAGCAAAGCTGTTGATAACTGGGGACACAGGCTCCGTCACAGAGCAGGCAGCCCTTTCTCACCTCTGGCCAGTTGGTGCTGCTTTGGAATAAAGACCCAGCAGTTGTCTCATCTTTCAGGCTTTCATAGAAACCAGAAATCTGACTTTTTGAGGGAAAGGTCCTCATTTTTAAACATTGGCAGTAAACCAATATGTTTAAATGCCATGGAAGCCAAATAGAGTGGGTACATGAACCTTCGGTTCCTGCCCTCTGTCATGGAACACACACTGCCTCGCAAGTGCATGATGGCCAGGCATGCCTGGCCAGTCTGCCTGGTGTTGTCAACGTTGAGAGCATGACCTCAGTTTACATGAACTTTCCAGAAGAAATGCCCCAGCCCTGGAGAACATGGAGATGTAATGGTGTAAGTTTTAGGTAAGTCAGGCATTACCTTTCTCTGTGAGTGAGTGAAAGTCACTCAGTCGTGTCCGACTCTTTGCAACCCCATGGACTATACAGTCTGATTCTCCAGACCAGAGTACTGGAGTGGGTAGCCTTTCCCTTCTCCAAGGGATCTTCCCAACCCAGGGATCGAACCCAGGTCTCCTGCATTGCAGGCAGATTCTTTACCAGCTGAGCCACCGTTCTCTGTGACCCTCACTATTTGGGAGTTTGTTCTTCCCCTGACTTATCATATTGGTCTTTGACTGATGGGATGGTCTCTCTAACATGATTTCTAATGTCTTTGTCATAAACCCTTAGAGGAGTTGGAGCTAATTGGCACGTTAAGGGTATGTATTCTGGCCTCACGTCCAAGTGAGGACACAGGCGAGGGGAGAGGCAGTGATGACCAGGGTCAACAGCTAGTTATGGGGCAGCGGTTGGTGTGGAAACTGGGACCCACATCTAATTCTGGTTCTTTATGTCTGCCCATGAAACACCATCTGCACTGAAGGAACTGTTGAGCCTTTGCCAAGACAGGAAGCCTCTGGCCCTGATTCTGAACAACTCCAAGTCATTTAGCATCAACTCCTGAGGCACAAAGTGAAAAACAACAGCAGCAATCCAGTAACCCTCTCCTGACTGAGGTGAGGAAATAACTAAAAACATAATGCTAGCTTTCCAAAAAGGAAATTCAGTATTTCAGTTGCCATCAATTTCCAGGCTATTATCTTCTATGCCAAAATTTTGTTCCCTAAAACACACGAAAACGCCGTCTTGGTAGATGCCGAAATGTAGGTGTCACAGCAGTGCAGTCAGTACTGAGGTTATGGGGATATTTCGGATCATGTCTGTCTCCTGATGAACTCATTTATGGAGTTAAGAGCCATGGGTCTCATGTACTGCATTTTCTAATAGCTTTGTTGTTATTTTTACTTTAAAAATTAGCCTTTGGATCATAAAATCTTATTTCTCAAAGGAGTATAAATTATCACCCACTTCAATGTTTTCTAAAATTTTAGCTGGAGAACCTGTTTTTCAAATAAATGTCATGCAGTTGCCCATATAAACAGAACTAATGCAATAGAGAGGGTTCTGGAGTCCCTCCACCAATATCATTTTTCCTGAATGCTCATTCTCAGTGTTTGCTTGCTTCATAAACTCCATAATCTCAGTAGCTTACACCAACAAGCATCTGTCCTCATGAGATTCTACGTCTGTGACCTGGATGACTCTCCTTTCGACTGTCATTGGGGTTGGGGGTGGGGAGAGTGGGGGAGTGCACGCTCCAAAATAGGATCAGGCTCGGTTCTGCCCTTCCGTGTGTCTCCTGTGGATCGGAGTTAAAGGGACATGAAACTCCAGGGAGAAACTGTTCTTGGGGTAGATTATGAAGTGTAGGAGAGCAGACTCTGTCCCCAGGGAGCTCTGCAAGCCTCTTAGCATCTTATGTCTGCTAACATCTCATCGGCCCAAACAGTTCACACATATTCAAGCCCAGACTGAACAACGCAGAGAATGCCCTACTGACTATGCGACCAAAGGTTTATGTATAGGGTTCTGTTCCAGAAGAGTGAAAAATTTAGGCTACACATTCAGTCAACCACACACTCCTGCTCCACAGTGACCTCTGAGTCAGCTCTATGTAACTCATTAAACAACGTCTAAAACCATGCTTGGAATCCAGTCATCTTATTTTACAAATGGGAGACACTGAGATTTCTAGAGATTAGTGGCTCCTCAAGGCCATCCTGAGAGAGACAGGTCTAGGAGCTTGGTGAGCTGACTCGGAGTTCAGGAACGTCCCCACCACACGGTAGTAGATCTTCCTTCGCAGAGTGGCCTGAGTTACTTGCATTAAGTGGCAATATTGCAAATATAATTCTGAAGATACTGAGCTGTCTGTATTCAGCTGGTGAGTTTAGACGTCTGTTAATCAATCATTTTTAATCTTTTGGCCTCACCCATGGCATGCAAGATCTTAGTTCCCTGATCAGTGATTGAACCCAAGCGCCCTGCATTCCAAGTACAGAGTCTTAATCCCTGGACCACCAGGGAAGTCCCTAGAAGTCTAACACAGAGACAGGAAGATGGCCTGAGCGCAGGGCAAGTCACGGAGCCAAGTTCCTCCAAGGTCTGGTGTTCAGGGATTGTGCAGACTTGCATATTGTTCTCTTTTAAGCATCTTCCTTACAGTTGTCAGGTAGGAAAATAAAGCTGTCCTCAGAGGGTTGCTGTGAGAATAAAGTGTCTGACACAGAGTAACATGAGTTCTTTTTCACCAGCTGATCCTCTGTAAAGCAGAGCTATGCTTTCCTTCTCTTGTGTGCCGTGGGGAAGCTGCTACTCTGCTGCCAGGAGCCGTCCCCCTCACTGAGGACAGAAATGTTACAGACAGAAGACCGACTAATCAGTTCGTGCAGCAAAGAGCAGAAAGGTCTGTCTTTTTTGCCCAATCCTCCAGGCTTTTCTAATATACACTTTCCTAACATGTGAGCAGAATCAAAATGACTGCTTTGAAGTCAAAATCCAAGATACCACACGTATTTAGGGATCATTGCAATGGACAGCAAACTCCAAAGGCTTAAATAATTTATTCTTCAGCGAAATGTTTAAAGGCCATTTGGTCAGCAGGGGGCTTATTTGAGATGTAACTGGTGTGTTTTCTCCATTTTTTCTTGATGGCCAGATGGCATAATAAGGAGCTCTGTGACATGTTTGCATTACTTGAAGGTTTTATCACTTGGCCTTGCTCTTTTATCTGGAAGCTAGTCCTTGCACTGCCATCAAAATGTATCTATCATTAGTCTGTCAAAATGTCTACATATGCTGGATTGATTTTGGGGAAGCAAAGGCCTAATTCGAGAAAAGAAGATCTAGTCTTAAAAAATTTGCCCATAGCATCTTTCCACAAAATTTTGATAAATGTAATTGTGTTCATAGAGTATATTCATACCAGTGAGGTGTATAGTGCCTTCAATTATCTGGTGATTAAAACATTTTGTGAAAATCACTCTATTGGCTGGAATAGAAGTCATGATAGAAGTTCCTATAAACACATTTCCTCAAATACAAATGTGTGTCTCAATGTTTTGCAAACAGTCCTGTACCTGGCTGGTTTTAGCATCTGCTACTCCTGAGTTTTGTAGTTCAAATATAGTTCTTCTTCCACCTGGGAATTTCCAGAGATCCTTTTCTTTTCATTCATTTCAGTAATAAAACTTCACAGAATGTTGGGCAGAAGGTCAGTCAGAGAGTTGTTGAGCTGAATATAGTAATACTCATAACTATAAAGACACTCTCTTCCATTGCTTAAGTTATATTGAAAGTGGAGGCTTATTAAGAAATTTGAGTTCATTTTCCCAGTTCTGGCACTTTCTTCCCCACCATACTCACATTCACTCTTTTTTTCTGTTCATTTAGTTTATATCTTTTCTTAGCCCCACAGGATCCATTTATATTCCCCTTGGTATTCCATGATTGTGAATAACAGAGGGGCTTCTGCCTTCCAAGCTGATGTTTTACGTTAACATTTTATTGAAGTGTAACCTGCCTATAGAAAATTGTACAGTTCCTAGGTGGATAGTTTAATGAATATTCATAAAGTGAACACAGACAACCATTACACAGATCAGGAAGAGAAAAGCAAGAACAGCCCAAAAGCCACCTGCATGCTCTTTCTGGTAGCTCCCTCCCACGGGTAACATGCTTGACCAAAACACTATCCGATTTTCCATTCCACTCATTTTCCCCTTTTTAAATTGAATATTAGCTTCAAGTGTGCAACATACTGACTGGATATTTTTATAGATTATACTTCATTTAAAGTTCTTATAAAATATTGGCTATATTCCTTAGGCTGTACAATATATCCCTATAGCTTATTTATTTTATACATAATAGTTTATATCTCTTAACCTCCCTAACTTACTCGTCTCTGCTTGCCTCTCCTCACTGATAACCACCAGTTTGCTCTCTGTATCTGAATTGATTTCTACTGTGTTATAGTCATCATTTGTTTTATTTTTCAAATTCCACATATAAGTGACAACATACCGTATTTATCGTTGTCTGTCTGACTTCATTCACTAAGCATAATACCCTCCAGGTCACCCACGTGGTTGCAAATCACAAAATTTCTTTCTGTGGCTGAGTAGTGTTCCTCTGTATGTATGCCTGCTGCGTCTTTATCTATTCATCCGGTGATGAACACTTAGGTTACTTCCATATCTTGACTATTGCAAATAATGCTGCTTTGGACCCTGGTGAGTATGTATCTTTTTTCTAATTTGTGTTTCGTTTTTCTCTGGATATATATATATATATACGCCCAAGAGTGGAACTGCTGGACCCTACGGTAGTTCTGTCTTTAGTTACTGGAATAGTCTCCATAGCGTTTTCTGTAGCTGCTGCACCAAATTTACATTGCTACCAACAGTGTAGAGGGGCTCCTTTTCTGTGCGTCCTTAGCAGCATTTGTTATTTCAGGTGTGTTTGGTGACAGCATTCTGACAGGTGTGAGGTGCTATCTTGTTGTTGTCTCGATGTGTTTTCCTCTGATGATTCATGATTTTGAACATCTCTTCATGTATGTCTTGGCCATCTGTATGTCTTCTTTGGAAAAATGTCAGTTCAGGTCTTTCGCCCACTGATAACTGGTTTCTTTGTTCTTCTGATATTGAATTTTGTGAGTTGTTTATATATTTCGGCTTTCAACCCCTAAACAATCATATCATCTGCAAATATTTTCTCCAGTTCAGTAGGCAGTCATTTGGTTTCATTGATGGTTTCCTTTGCTATGCAAAAGCTTTTAAATTGAATTAGATCCCATTTGTGAAATTTTGGTTTAGTTTCTTTTGCCTGAAAACGTACTTATATATAGATATATATACACATACATATATAGATAGATATATGCAAAAATTCTCAACAAAATATTAGGAAATTGAATTCAGTTCAGTTAGGTTCAGTCGCTCAGTCATGTCCGACTCTGCGACCCCATGAATCACAGCACACCAGACCTCCCTGTCCATCACCAACTCCCGGAGTTCACTCAGACTCACACCCATCGAGTCAGTGATGCCATCCAGCCATCTCATCCTCCGTTGTCCCCTTCTCCTCCTACCCCCAATCCCTCCCAGCATCAGGGTCTTTTCCAATGAGTCAACTCTTTGCATGAGGTGGCCAAAGTATTGGAGTTTCAGCTTTAGCATCAGTCCTTCCAAAGAAATCCCAGGGCTGATCTCCTTTAGAATGGACTGGTTGGACCTATTTGCAGTCCAAGGGACTCTCAAGAGTCTTCTCCAACACCACAGTTTAAAAGCATCAATTCTTCGGTGCTCAGCTTTCTTCACAGTCCAACTCTCACATTCATACATGACCACAGGAAAAACCATAGCCTTGACTAGACGGACCTTTGTTGACAAGTAATGTCTCTGCTTTTCAATATTCTATCTAGGTTGGTCATATAAAAAAGAACATGTCATGATTAAGTGTGATTCATTCCAGGGGTTGTAAGGATGGTTCAGTATCCATGAACCACTCAATGTGATATACCACATTAACAAAATGGAGGATAAAAATTGCATGACTCTTTCAATAGANCAGTCCAACTCTCACATTCATACATGACCACAGGAAAAACCATAGCCTTGACTAGATGGACTTTTGTTGACAAGTAATGTCTCTGCTTTTCAATATGCTATCTAGGTTGGTCATATAAAAAAGAACATGTCATGATTAAGTGTGATTTATTCCAGGAGTTGTAAGGATGGTTCAATATCCATGAACCACTCAATGTGATATACCACATTAACAATATGGAGGATAAAAATTGCATGACTATTTCAATAGATGCAGAAAAACTTTGGACAAAATTCAACATCCATTTATGATTAAAAGCTGTCATCAAAATTGATATATATAGAATATATCTCAGCATAATAAAGTCCACTAATCATAAATGGATGTTGAATTTTGTCCAAAGTTTTTCTGCATCTATTGAAATAGTCATGCAATTTTTATCCTCCATATTGTTAATGTGGTATATCACATTGAGTGGTTCATGGATATTGAACCATCCTTACAACTCCTGGAATAAATCACACTTAATCATGACATGTTCNACATCATACTCAATGGTAAAAAGTAGAAAACTTTTCCTTTAAAATCAAGAACAAGACAAAGTACCCACTCTAACAACTTTTATTTAATGTAGCATTGAAATTCTTAGCCACTGCAATCAGACAAGAAAAACAAACAGAAAGAAAAGAAGAAATAAAACTCACTACTTGCATATGGCATGATACTTTATTTATAAAACCGTAAAGTCTCTAGCTAAAACTATTAGAACTAATAAATCAAATCATCAAAGTTGTAGGATGCAAGAATGTTATACAGAAATCTGTTGCTTTTCTATATACTAATGATGGACTCTCATAAAGAGAAAGCAAGAAAACTACTTTATTTAAAATCAAAACCAAAATAAAATACCTGGGAATAAACTTGGCCAAGTTTATTAATAAACTTTAAGTTAATAAACTTAAAATAATTTAAATGTTAAGTTAAAAAACTTAAATAACTTAAAAGTTAATAAACTTAAACCAAGGAGGTGAAAGATCTATACTCTGAAAACTATAAAACACTGAAGAAGAAAATTGAGGATGATAAAAAGAAAATGGAATGATATCCTGTGTTTCTGGCTTGGAAGAATTAATATTGTTATAATGGCAAACAATCTGTTGATTTAATGCAATTT
The DNA here is from genome assembly GCA_006410615.1 of Neotragus moschatus. NCBI lineage: Eukaryota > Metazoa > Chordata > Mammalia > Artiodactyla > Bovidae > Neotragus > Neotragus moschatus. The sequence continues at coordinate 920,983 of SJYA01003125.1, forward strand.
AAAATAATCCTTAAAAAATGAATGGTTTGGTGGTTTAGTCATTAAGTCATGTCCGACTCATATGACCCCATTGACTGTAGCCTGCGAGGCTCCTCTGTCCGTGGGATTCTCCAGGCAAGAATACTGGAATGGGTTGCTGTGCCCTCCTCCAGGGGTTCTTCCCAACCCAAGAATCAAACTCAGGTCTCCTGCCTTGCAGGCAGATTCTTTACCAACTAAGCTATAAGGGAAGCCCTTAAATAAATAAATAAATAACTCTTGGTAAACATTTGTATAAGTCCTTTAGCTTTGTTTTCTTTCTTTAAGATTGTCTTGGCTATTTGGGGTTTTGTTTGTTTATTTTTGCATTTCTGTGTTTAAATTTGGAATCATATGTTGAAGAACTACAGGAAAAAGGAGAAGAAATCTGCTAGGATTTTGCCTGGGATTGTCCTACATTTATAGATCAATCTAGAGAGAGATGATATCTTTGAAATACTGAAATCTGAATTGACATTTGATTGTATTGAGAATGCGCCCCTCCTACCGTCTCACTGTGGCTGCTTCTTCGTCTTTGGAAGTAGGTTCCAGTTTGTTAGTAGGTTCCAGTCATTGTTGATTGTTGTTCAGCAGTTAGTTGTGATTTTGGCACCTCATCTCACACAGTGTGAGAGGAGGGGAGCTCAGGTCTTCCTTTTTCTGTNAGAATGCGCCCCTCCTACCGTCTCACTGTGGCTGCTTCTTCGTCTTTGGAAGTAGGTTCCAGTTTGTTAGTAGGTTCCAGTCATTGTTGATTGTTGTTCAGCAGTTAGTTGTGATTTTGGCACCTCATCTCACACAGTGTGAGAGGAGGGGAGCTCAGGTCTTCCTTTTTCTGTCATCTCGTTCTTGCTCCCAATGAACTGCTCAGCCTGTAAAAGATGCCTGAGTTTTGAAATCAGTCTGACCTGGGTTCAAATTCCAGCTGCACCAGTGTGATCNTAAGCTAACCTTAATTGATTTTTTTTGTTGTTTTGAGAAGAGAGTTTGATTTTTGAATTTGGATGTGTTTATGCTGAGATTTTCAAGCATTTCAGATAAAAGGGAAATAGATTGATAAAACTGAGATTTCATGTCAGCCTGTCTTTATCTCTGTTCTGTCCACCTGTCCAACCCCAAGATCCTTGCAAATAGCACTTGTCCTGTTTTGCTCCTAGGCTGTGGTCTACCTAGCTCTTGGCTTCTTTGGGGGAGATAAATTGGAAAAGTGATTGCTTTTACAGCCTAAAGGAAAAAGGGCTGTTTTGGAAGGTGTGTGTGTGCATACATGCTAAGTCAATTCAGGCATGTTCAGCTCTTTGCGACCCTGTGGTCTGGAACCTGCCAGGCTCCTCTGTCCATGGAATTCTCCAGGCAAGAATACTGGAGGTGGTTGCCATTCCCTACTCCAGGGGATCTTCCCCACCCAGAGGTCGAACCTCTGTCCCTCTCTTGCATCTCCTGCGTTGGCAAGCAGTTTCTTTACCACTAACGCCACCTGGGAAGCCTGTTTTGGACTTAAGGAGAAGACAAAGACAGGATTTGAGATGAAGATTGAGAAGATAATGCCTAAAGAGTAGAGGGAAAGCTTCAGGGAAAATCCAAATGGATGCTTCTTGCTTGTCTGTGATGCATGGCGCCTACTGTGATGATCATATTTACCCGTGGTCATCAGTATTCTAGAGCTGAGTTTTTAAACAGTTTTCTCTGGAGCCATGCTGGATATAACACCCTGTCTTTTTCCCTCGTGAGTTAATTCCTAAAAATGCTCTGTGACCAGGTGGAGAAAGGGTGAACTAGTTTTATGTTTGGGGACCTGGAGTCTTCTCTCCCAGATAGGTGTTTTTGCTCTGTGTGTTTAGATGCTATGGGAAGCAGAGTAACAATCCCCAGTGCAAAAACTTAGCGAAAGGAGGCCCGTGTCAGGCCTGGCTAATCCATTGTTAAATTAGATAGACTTTAACCAGCCTCTCTAGAACAGTTCCTCATGTTGGTGGTGGGTCCTTCGAGGGCCTTTTCTATTTTCTGTTGCCTAGAAATGAGTGGCTATTCTAAAATGGTGACAAGTTTTGTTGACTAAATCCTGGGTCTCTCACAACCATCAGTTACTTTGGAAGGCACTTAAAGAACAGACCTAGCTTGCCCCCAATCCTTTTTATTTTGAAACTTTTAGGGCCTGGCCTGTTATTTTCAGCTTCTCACTTCTAGGTCCCTGTGCAAAGGGAGTAGTAGTCTGCTGGGCCTTGGAGCTTGGTTCTCTGTTACAGGGCTGTAGGTAAATTTACCAGTCATCTAAATAGAGAATGCCAGGTAACACACAAGAAGTTGAGTCTGGTCTGATAATGAAGTGAGTTTATGGTAAACATCCTTTTGAAATTTAAGTGCAGAATCACCTGCAAAGGCATTACAGTTCCCCTCTCTACCTTTTTGTCCTGTTCCCTTTAAAATAATCAAAATTCAAATCATATAGAACTTTGTCAGTCAAAACCAGAAAAACAGGTAACTTGAACAGATTGCGGGCTTGGATGTGTGTGTCATTTATACCCGAAAGAAATGCTTTGGATTCCTGCCCAGTGCACTAGTATGAGGCCTTGAAGTCTTAGAGTTTTGAAGCCGAGTTGGGGGTCACTTTAAAGGGGAGAAGAAGTGCCAGTCCCGGGCTGTGCTTCCTGGACCATTGGGTAAAGCCACGACCTTGAGAAGCGCTGATGAATGACAGAGTGTGTAAGGGAACCCTGGGAACCTCCGGCCTGCTCCCTGGGTGCGTTTGGCTGGTCATAAAGCCTTATTAGCTGAGTGATGTGTTCTTTGTTGCTTACCTCTCCCGGCCTATGCCAGATGGTGTCTTAAAGAACTGGAGAGCCAGACCTCTTCTGCAAGCTTCCATTTTCTATGTAGCTCTTTTTTCAGTCTTAGTACTACACACACGTGACTGTCTTCAGTAGATTTGCTCAGCAGGCAGTTCCAGGCACTTGCGTCCTTCCTGCCTGTGATGGGCAGCAGGGAGGATGAACTCCCCAGAAAGCAGGGCTCTCTAGGGAGGGGTGGCAATCCCAGGCAGCCCCCCCCCAGGAGAGTTGGGAGTGGCTGTCGGACCTTTTACAATAAAAGGTGGCGATTGTTTCAGGTAGGTGCCTTTTCTTCTCCTGCCCTCTGGCTGTCTTGTATAAGTGACAGGTGTTGGAGGCTTGGAATTGCTGCAGTTCTTTCCTTCTTGGACTTGGCAGATGAAATAGGACTGCGTTACTGGGGACTCATGCATCAAAATGTTGCAGCTTAAAAGATATTTTGAAGAGAGTTGAGTCCATTTAGAACAAGCCCCCATTTTCTAAAAAAAAAATTGGTTTCCTGCAGGGATGACTAGGTTTTTCTGTTTATTCTGTTAAAACACAAGTGGAGGGAGAGATCTATGGGAGAATATTTTCATCTCCATTGAATGATGCCTGACTCCCTTTTCTTCTGTTTTTAACATTTGGTGATGCCTGTCCTTGCCCTCACCTCCAGAAAATTCCCAGTAGGGAAATAAATAAGTGAAAAATGACACTCCTCTCATCCATCCTTGTCTTTCGTCCCCTGGACTCTTTGCAACAGCTACTTTTTAGCTGTTTGCTATATTTCCTTCTAATAAGTATTTAATGAACATGTAAATTCATCTATGTCTATCTGTATTGCTTTTCAAATTTCACATCCAAACCCTTTCAGTAACATCTTGAAGAGGTGACATGATTTTACTTTGATAAACGGTATTTCTTTGCTTCAGTAAAAGATGTTACCTAGGTGTTTTAACTCTGAACCCTTCGAATGAGGAGACTTGTGGAGAGTTGTCATGAACTGATATGCGTACCGTGGCACTGGACCCGTCTGCCGTAGGAGAAGGAGCTTTCTGTATTCTGGTGATTGATTTGAGATAGCTTCTAAAAACTGCAAACCATCTTTGTCAATTTCTTTGAAATATCTCTTTAATAGGGCTTGCCTGGTGGCTCAGACAGTAAAGAATCTACCTGCCATGCAGGAGACCTGGGTTCGACCCGTGGGTTGGGAAGATCCCCTGGAAAAGGGAATGGCTACCCACTCCAGCATTTCTGCCTGGAGAATCCCATGGACAGAGGAGCCTAGCAGGATGCAATCCAAGGCGTCTCAGAGTCAGACACAACTGAGCGCCTGACATACTGTCCATTTAAGATGACAGTACAGGAAGTCCCTTTGGGGTAACAGATTTACTTTTACGGTTGCTACTCAATTCCTCTGTTTTGTCATCTTGGGGTATATTGGTTCACAGTTAAAAATAGAGCTCTAATTAAAATGGGCGCCCTTTCTGAAAATAAGAACTATATTTCAATTAGTAAATTCCTATTTGCTTAACGTATTTTTGTTTTGTTTTTCTCTCTCTCTCTCTCTTTTTTTTTTTTTTAAAATTTTAACAGCAAGCCCGGGCTGAGCAGGAAGAAGAATTCATAAGTAACACTTTATTCAAGAAAATTCAAGCTTTGCAGAAGGAGAAAGAAACCCTTGCTGTAAATTACGAGAAGGAAGAAGAGTTCCTCACTAATGAGCTCTCCAGAAAATTGATGCAGGTAAATTACCTTTTCTCCCCTCTTATCTTCCCTGCCTGTTTTCTTCTCTAGGGGGAAAAAAATGACTTTGATCTAGCACTTTGCTTGAAACATTTGCTGATGAGGTTGTAGCTAAAATTCTTGAGAGATTAAAATACCTAAGTGAAGATGGCAGCAGTGTAATACTCAAGACTGTGGTTCCCAGCTCATCAGCTTAGGTGAGGTAAGACATTTTATACCCTGACCATTTTAAGAAATTGCTGATGATCCTAAGGCCTTAGCACAGGAGTCAATGATGTATGCAGTATTTTGGGATTATAAGAGTTAACGCCAAATGTGAGATTTCTTTCTCCTTTTATGTTGAATCTATAATGAATACATGGACATTTTTGGCAACCAGAAGTAGGTCTTTTGTACTAATATATGAAGATACGAAGGAAAATGCCACTTTGAGGGAAGAAAAATATATGTATCTGTGATAGTTAAAATTATGCACAATCAGTTGTGTTCAGATGGGTGAGTAATATGTTACTGAACAAATAACAAATGTTGAAACTTAACATCAATCATTAATAGTGTATAGAAGACAATGCATGAAACATACAGAAATTTTTAATTTTTCTAGTTTTTTCTGCCTTTCCCTCCTGTTTGTTTTGTTTTCCTCTCCTTGAAGCTTACTAGTAAATTACAAAAGTAAGATTTGTTTAGGGTAAATATCATGCAGGTTATTTATTATGAACTTGAGAATAAGTGGGACATTGAGTTTTCATTATTTAACACAACATGTCCAAAATAGTGAATAGGTATAAAATTATCCAAAGAGAACTATTATTGGTGTTTTTTTCAGATGGCTGTAAATGGTAGAAATCTTTCCTTATATTGTCTATTCACTGGCATTACTAACAATTTCACTCATTAATTTGCTCGAAATATGTATTCTAATGAGATTATAGCAAGAGGATATTTGGAGCCTAAAAAAACCTTCCAAAATCCTTGTCTTACCTTCTAACATATCAAATGTTGGAAGAAGAGACCAGAAACTTTAGTGTTAAGACCATGCAATGGTCCAGGCACCTTTTACCCATCTTTTTATTCTTATTTTCCTATCTAATTATTGAATAAAGATACCACTATAATCTTGTACAAAACTTGATTTATATGATAGCTGTTGGAATGTGAAGGGTAGAGATCCTCGGTCAGTGTTATCTAGTGGAGGTTTATGGTGGAATTTCTGTGTTGAAATGTTTCCTTTATTCCTGTGCATTCTGATTTAGAGGAAAAATGAGGTAGAAGATTAGTTTGACTTTTGACTCTTATCACACCTTGGCAGCATTAGACTAATTATTCTGCATGTTGCTTCCAGAACTGTAAGGATATGATTATGGCTTCCTTTTCTGAGTTTTGTGTGTAATCAGATGCCCTAATTTCTAACACTTCGAGAAACATTTTTTTGTTTTCAACTTGCATAGTCACTGGTATCTGGAATCTTTGATTAAAGTACATTATAAAGCAGTCAATATCCTAGCCAGATCATGCTTTCTTTTTCTCTAGAAAGACTCATTTTCATTGTGAGTTGTTCTGTAATGTGTAGTTTAAACTAGCCTCTCATTAGCTTATTATCATGACTCACTTCCTTTCCAAGGACACTGATGTCCCTCAAAGCAAGCTATTGGATAGAGTGAATGCCTAAGAGCCATGTGCAAAAGAAAGACGTTAATTATAGTAATATACTTGGCATAGGAAGGTTTGAACTTAAAATTTAAGCTCTGAACATCTTATAAATAAAGCTATAACTTGGAGAAATGTAGTTTTTTTGTCTAGAATTATTTTTTCAGACTTATTTTTTCAGAATTCTTACATTAAAAGAAATAGTTTTACTTGGTCAGGAGAAAATTTTTCATATATTAAAAACTTAAATTTTTTGAGGGGCGTGGATCTTTCTAAAGAGACTAGGTAATACATTAATACAAAATGGACAATGCCAAAAAATGTTACCCAAAGTAGTTTGTAATGTGGAGCCCTGGTCTTCACATGGCTGGGTCTTACGTTCACCCTCAGCCAAAACACAGTGTTCAGTATGAGGATGTAAGTCTGTTGTTTGGGGAGTCCTAGGTGGATCTGTAGCTCACTAGTAATCCCACTTGTAGAACCTGGGCAAATGGATGGTCAACATGTCTCTGACACATGAGTCCCCGCTTGGTTCCTAGGTTTTATTTTCAATTTTCATNAGTAGTTTGTAATGTGGAGCCCTGGTCTTCACATGGCTGGGTCTTACGTTCACCCTCAGCCAAAACACAGTGTTCAGTATGAGGATGTAAGTCTGTTGTTTGGGGAGTCCTAGGTGGATCTGTAGCTCACTAGTAATCCCACTTGTAGAACCTGGGCAAATGGATGGTCAACATGTCTCTGACACATGAGTCCCCGCTTGGTTCCTAGGTTTTATTTTCAATTTTCATATATATTATATATATCGGAGAAGGCAATGGCACCCCACTGTAGTACTCTTGCCTGGAAAATCCCATGGATGGAGGAGCCTGGTAGGCTGCAGTCCATGGGGTCCCTGAGAGTATATTCATGTCTCAGAGACATATAGATATATATATATGATTCCCTGGTGGCTCAGATGGCAAAGCGTCTGCCTGCAATGTGGGACCTTGGTTTGATCCCTGGGATGGGAAGATCCCCTGGAGAAGGAAATGGCAACCCACTCCAGTACTCTTGCCTAGAAAATTCCATGGATGGAGGAGCCTGGTGGGCTACAGTCCATGGAGCCTCGAGAATCAGACACAACTGAGCAATTTCACTTTACTTTACTTTAT
>SJYA01003125.1:936881-1025719 GCA_006410615.1 Neotragus moschatus
TTTTTTTTTTCCTCTTAATTTATGATAAGGTCTCAGCTTAGAAGAAATTCTTTCTTTGGGTTAAATAGTCTCTACTATTCAAAGAAGAAAGGGTTAATTTTTACCAAATGGATTTTTTTTTTTTTTGCAGGTTGGGTCCAGAGCCTCCAGAATTCCTTTATCTTATTCATGGAGCATCTTTTTAAAAATCTTCCTCCTAACTAGATTTTTTCAAAGGTGTTAACACTTTAAGCAGCATAATGCTATTAGGAATCAAATCTAGGAAGGTCAGACTTAGCCCCTGAGATATTCTAAGTGGGCAGGAAGCCTCAGGTACTGGAGCCCTCCACTCAGGTGAGAGCTTGTCCTCAGTGTTGAGGAGGCTGACGAGAAAATAACATCCAAAAAATAATTTATTTTCTGGAAAGGCCTACCAGTTTTTTTTCCTTGCAAAAGTTAAGTATACTTTTTCCCTTTTTGAAAATCATAATTAGATAATTCAGGCAAGCTTCACTGAAGATAAGTGGAAGAATTAACAAGATCATGAAGACCTGTTGGGGGCAGATCTGGGGAAGGTGGAAATTGAGAGGAGACCCAGCACCCAAGGCTCCCTTTTTCCTTTTTTTTTTTTTTCCTGCTATTTATTCTTTACAGAACAGCTAAGAAGCTGAATTGTGCTTTTGGCAGTTGTGTAGAGCTGGGATTTCAGAAGTCAGAGCTCAGGGCTGGCCAAAGGTGGGGACAAAGATAAATCACCCCGCTTTAATCTGGAATCATGAAGAGCTATACTGTCAGAAAAGAGTGAACTTTTTTTTTTTTTTTGCTTCATCTGGATGAATCAGAGAACACAAAACTTTGGTTTTGGATTAAGGCAGACTGTGCTCATCCCAGCCTGAAGGAGGGGGAGTGTACATGATGCTGAGCGTGTGTGGGAAGGCACTGTGGGAGGTGTCTTTGGAGCCGTCCCAAAGTTGCAGAAATTTGGAAGAAACGGCTTCAGGTACTCTAGGCAGAGGATACAGAATGATCAGGACTGGGCTGGGGGTGCGGTGGCTCTTGTTAGTGTGGTGACCAACAGGACTTGGGGTCTAGAAGCCCCTGCACCAGGGTGGTCTCCAGACATGTTTGTCCAGGATGATGGGTTTCTTTTTTCTTTTTTTGATATGGACGATTTTTTAAAAGTCTTTGTTGAATTTGTTATGATATTGCTTCTGGTTTATGTTTTGGTTTTTGGTCATGAGGCATGTTGGTCTTTAGCTCCCTGACTAGGGACCAAACCTATACCCTTTGTGTTGGAAGGTGCAGCCTTAACCACTGGACTGCCAGGGCAGTCCCGTCAGTTTTTAAAATGTGGGTTTTTTTTTTTTCCTCCAGGAAAAGAGTCTTTAGAAAAAGACATGACATGGGCTTTTAATCATAGTTGCCACCACTCTCTGTGCTGAGATTCATCATTGTTTGTCAGGTGCCTGGACCCTGAAGGCATTTGTATGTGCAGACCTTAGACTGTCACTTGGGCTGAGTGTGAAAGTATGGGGACTTGCACGGGGACTGGATCGAAGGTGGACTTGAACATCGTACCGATGAGTTTGGACTTACTCTGCAGGAATGAGGGAGCCGTTATAAGGTTTCGAGCAGGGTGTTGAATGAATAGAAAACCCTGCTAGCTTAGTTTAGCATGAGCTACACTGGACCTGGGGTATCGATTAGGAGCTTTGGCAGTGGCCCAGTGAAGAGGAGTGAAAGATTTGAACCGGAGCGCAGAGCACAGAGTGTGCTGGACAGCTGTTCCGGGGGCTGACTTAATGCCGTTTGGTAACTGATGAGATGTGCGGTATTGACTGAGAAAAACAGTACCCGTGACAGAAGGGGGAAGGAGGTGGGCTTAAGTGTGGGCCCAGGAGGCGTCTAGTGATGATGCACTGAACTGAAGGTGGGAAGCTGACTTTCTGCTCAGCAGAGCTGTTCAGATTGGTTTAGAGACTCAATATTGTGAGAGACAGTTCTTTTTTTCAAAGCCCATGTTAACTACTTGGAACAGTAAGTCCCCTACACGTGAACCTTTCAGCTGCAAACTTTAGAAGATGCGAATGTTTGTTCACTTGTCCATGCACATACATTAGTTCTCACGTCTAGTGTATATTGCCACACACATGCTTCCTCTACAATGGTTGTGCTTTTGTGTACTTGCTGTACAGTTCAATATAGAGTACAGTATCTTTATTTCAAGCCAAAGATGTCTGGAAGCAAGGATAAAAGCAGCACTATATAGCTGATTGTGTTAGTTCAGGTGCAGTGAAGTGAAGTCGTTCAGTCGTATCCCACTCTTTGCGACCCCATGGACTGTAGCCTATCAGGCTCCTCCGTCTGTGGGATTTTCCAGGCAAGACTGCTGGAGTGGACTGCCATTTCCTTCTCCAGGGGGTCTTCCCGACCCAGGAATCAAACCCGGGTCTCCCGCATTGCAGGCAGATGCTTTACCGTCTGAGCCACCTAGGCTTACTTTGTCAAACTGGACTTAAGAACATGCTCTTGGAACAAAACTTGTTCACATGTAGGGGGCTTACTGTGTTAACTACATGACAATTATTTTTGGCAGTCCAGGGATTTAATGTAGTCATTGTTCTATGGTGGCCTTTATTTGGCTCAGTGCAGATGGGCTCAATAAATGAGGGATGTTGGTTGCAAAACTGCAGGTTGTACAGAGAATGGTTAGCACTGACTCGTGTAAACAGAACTGGGGGCATCTTGGGTTTATCCTCGAGTTGAATCAAAAAAGCTGAGTCTGGGGCTGGTGGCAAGAAGGCGTGCCTCCCCCTTGGCTCTGGGTGGACTAACAACAGGCCCAGACTTGCAAACACGCTTCGCCAAGCCTGGGATTTGGCAGACCTGCTGCGTGCTGGGTGGGTGGGCTGGCCTAGCAGCCAACCTTCACGTGCACCTGCAGTGGCGCCTGTACCTGCTGGAGAAGGTTTTGCCCAGAGTAAAGACCATTCGGTGAAGAGCTTCTGAATCTCTGATATAAGAAGCCTAGTTCACTGAAGTGGCTCCAGAAAACTTTGGAAATTATGAGAAAGACAACAATTATTGGTAATCCAATGATGCTTAAGTCTAGTCTGTGTTAGATCAACTTAATGCCATACTCATTCGTTTTAATGGGCTGGAAATTGGCTTTGGGACTTCATATGTGAGTGGATACAGTGAGAAAATGCTCACATTTGAGTGCTTAGAATTTTCCAGGTTTGTAGTTGTGTTTTTGCTTATGGCTTTTTCGCTCATGTTAATATATTTTTCATGCTGAATCCCAAGGAGCAACTCTTTATTTATATAACCCTAATTCCATTGTAAATGTGCTGCTTGTGGATCGTCGGTTATGTAATTTCCATTCCACAAGGCTTCTTGTTGTTAATGGTACAATGTATTGCATGGTTAAGAGTTCTAAAGCTCTCCCATAATCTGTGAGATTGACTTTATAAGAAGTATATTTACAGAAAATGCTGATTCTGACAAGTTTTAATCTACCTAAGCATTTTGCTTTAGATATATTAAAGGCAAGCAAATGAGTTTTTTTTTTCCAAACACATTAATAGAATTTACTTGCCTATTTACTTCTCAGTTTGAATGATTTTTGTTCCAGTTTAGGATCTCTGACCTGATTAGTAAGATTAAGAATTGCTTATGACATTTAGACCTTTGATTAAAAATTTTAAATCATATCTTAAATTTTATGCCCATGTTGAAGATGCTACTCAGAAATGAAACTGGAGTTTAGTTTTTCTGATAAGTCCTGAAAAGTAAAAGTGAAAGTGTTAGTCACCCAGTCGTGTCTGACTCTTTGTGACCCCATGGACCATAGCCCGCCAGGCTCCTCTGTCCATGGGATTCTTCAGGCAAGAATACTGGAGTGGGTAGCCATTCCCTTCTCCAGGGAATCTTCCCAACCATAGCATCCAACCTGGGTCTCCTCCACTGAAGGCAGATTCTTTACCACTGAGCCACCAGGAAGTCATCTCTGATATGTCCAGGGTCGCCTAAACCAGTCTTCCTTTCACGGTTTTTGTTTATGGTGTCATGGACTATAGCTTTAACACAGGCAGGTGGAGGGGATTCCCTGGCAGTCCAGTAGTTAGGGCTTCATGCTTCCATTCCACTGCGCATGAGTTCTATCCTTGGTTGGGGAACTAAAGTCCTGTATGCCATGAGGTTCAGCCAAATAAAAAAATAAAATAGATGGATTCAGGGTGTTGGTTCAAGTCCTGTTGGGGCCAAATAGCTTGAATTTACATGTATCTGTTTGAAACAGTTTCTGAAATTTTCTCAGGTGCATTGTCATGAGGAAAACTCCGTGGCCTCTCTCCTTGCCCATCTTAACTCTCTTCTCATGATTGTTTTGGGGGGTTGTTTTTGTATTTCTTGCTGTATTTCACTTCTTATTGGTGGTTTCTTGGTTCCAAGGAAGAACCAGATTTTCTGTTTCTAGTGTTCTGTTTGGAACACTAACTCTGTGCCCGGCCCCTAAATTGCCTGTCACCCGAGAGATGGCCGAACAAAACAGGCAGCAAAGCTGTTTGTTCCAGGTCTGTCTTTGGGGGATGTTGAAAACTGTGAGTATTTGGCTGAGTTATATCTCAGGATTGCTTGATATTTTCCAAACGGTTTGTACAACCCAGGGACCTTGCTTGAGTTCTGGTAATGACAGCTTCACCATCACATTTTCCTTTAGGTATAGCTCTTGAAAGGAAAAAAGCCTTTTAAAATTGAGAACTTTTATAGATTTCATTACTAGCTGAATCAGTATTCTTAAAGGAAATACCTTACCAGTTATTGACGGTGTTAGACCGTCTGTCTGTCTGTGAATCTTTTCCTCTAGGACAGTGAGAATCTTACCTTTGCTCAGATTAGTATTCTGTGACAAATTGCTGCCTGGGTCAGGGGAGAGATTTTTTGACATTAGATTGCATCCTTTATTGTTTGGGGCTTCCCTGGCAGCTCAGATGATAAAGAATCCACCTGCAATGCAGGAGACTCAGGTTTGATCCTTGGGTTGGAAAGATCCCCTGGAGAAGGAAATGGCTACCCACTCCCTCCAGTATTCTCACCTGGAGAATTCCACGGACAGAGGAGACTGGCGGGCCATGGTCCATGGGGTTGCAAAGAGATGGACACAACTGAGCAACGAACACTTTCTCTTTATCATTTTAATTTACTTAAGAGCACAAGTTTAACACTAAAAAAAAAGGGGAGAAGGAGGCTCTTTGAAATAAAAGTGGCAGCAGTTGAAAACATATTGGAGAGACTTCCCTGGTAGTCCAGTGGTTAAAAATCCACCCTGCAATGCAGGGGACGCAGGTTCGATCTGTGGTCGGGGAGTTAAGACGCCACATGCTATGGAGCAGCTAAGCCCGTGCACCACAACTAGAGAACCCTTGCACAGTGAAAAATCAGGCACGATGCAGCAAAGATCCTGCGTGCCGCAACTGAGAATGCGCAGCCAATATTTAAAAAAACGTATTGGAGGAAAATACGTCTAATATTTAAAGAAAACTGTGCAAAAGGTTTAAAAGGTTTAAGGCAAAAAGTTCATTTTTTCTAGACCCAGTAGATATCATTTAAGCTTCGCATTCATAAACTATTTGAGGGCAAAGATAAGGGCTTAACTATAGATTTTACTCCCCTCTGCCTCTGCTGTGCGGGTGGAAGGAAGACACACCACAGGTAATTTTTAGAGAATGCCAGAGTCAGATGAAGATGGACTTGTTCTGCTTTTTTTCCCCTCATAACTGATGCCTGTCCCACTGGGGGCCTTTGTGTCTGAAATGCTGAGAACTGTTCTCAGCCTCTGACCATTCCTCTTAGTTCTTTTAATTACTGCTTGATCTTCCAGAACCTGAATTTTAATGAGCTGGCTAAAAATAGACTTGTCACTGTAAGCACCTCTTCACATCTGCTTGCTTTCTGAGTCCCTGCAAGGTTGACCAGCTCTTTTGGAGTTGCATGTAAAAAACAGTTGGAGGAAAACCAGCATCTGTTTAGTCAACATTTCCCATGTTGAAAGACAATGTCAGATTTTGAACATTTTTGTTTTCTTTTTAAACACCAAGTGGGGTACTTTCAGAGCAATGGAAATTGTTTCAATTGAGGAGGTGATTAAGTATAACCTTTTGAGGTTTTCAGGCCCACTGAGCTCTCTCTCTTGTCCAGTGCACCCTCTATGGGTTCACAAAGAGACATAGCTTTCCCTGGGTAAGCATCCATGTCTGTATCTGGCCATTTAACCTTCCGAATGCCAGGGGCGCTCTAGGCACTTGTGGGTGGAAGAGTGTTTAGCCAGCCTCTCAGGTTTGCCCAGGATCTGGTAGGAGGACTCTGGTTTAGAGTTTAGAGCATGGTTTGGGCCCCAGGCTCTGCCATGTTCCAGCTGAGTTACCTTGGTCTGGTAACCTGTTTTATCACATTAGATATGGGGGTTGTCATGCCTGCCTAACACGAGCATGGTATGCAGTGCCTGCCTGAAGAAATGGTTTCGGAGGTAGAATTAGAGAGCATTGGTCATCTCAAAATCAAACAGTGTGCGTCATTGCTTTTAATAGCTTTTGCTTAATTTGCCTATGGTTCTGAAAATATCAGGCCCTGTGGCTCATTCCTGTTAACCCCTACTGTGAATCAACAGCCCCTCCCAACTGAGAACATTGGAAATAAAGCACAGTGATTCATGAGAACCCCAGTTGTGTGTCATTGAATTTCTTTTATTCTCTTTTGGTTTTGAAGTTTGGAGTACATTTTTTAAAGATTTCTTTTGCAATGACCCCATAACCTTATTTTTTAATTGCATAAGAGGCTTTCCCTCTTGGTGTTCAAAAGAGATGTAGAAGGTGTGAAGTTGGACTCATTACAAGAAGTTAATTATTTGTACTGATTTTTGCCAAGTATGCTTACTAGTACACTCGTAAATAGCATTCAGAATACTTTACCAGGTATTTTTTGTGATTGTTACTTCTCTTCCCTCTCTATATACATTGTATGAATGCAAGTAAATTGCATAAATGCAAGTAAACTGATTCATTTAATAAAAACTGAAAGTTAGTTGCAAGTTTTCTATTTTTTATATAATTTTTATGGCCAAGGTATAACAATTTTCAAGTCTCCAAGGGTTATGTATGTGCTGAAAAGTACGTTTCCTTCCTTTCCTCATCCCCAGTTCTTCCCTACAGAGACAACCACTTACATGTTCTTCAAAATTGAAATTGGTGTTTGATCATGGTTTGATGTTCTGATATACATATATATACAGACACATATATATATGTATACATACAGACAAACAAGTGCCTCTGATTATGCACTCTAATTTTTGGTTACAAGTTAGAGGAATCAGGAGCGGGTTATTAGGTGTACATTTGGGTATACGAGCAGAAACGAGTAAGGTCACTTTTATGATGACCTCCTATACTTGGTTTAACCAGTTTTTTAGAGCCAACATTATCATAGCTTTTGAATGTCTTGATTTCCACATCTGTGTTTTTTTTTGTTTTTTTTTTTCATTTTCCAGTTGCAGCATGAGAAAGCTGAACTAGAACAGCATCTTGAGCAGGAGCAGGAATTCCAGGTCAACAAACTGATGAAGAAAATTAAAAAACTGGAGAATGATACCATTTCTAAACAGCTTACCTTAGAACAGGTAAAAATGTATGGTTCTCTCTCTGTACCCTTAATTAGGATACTTCTTTTTTTTTTTTTTTCTCATATCATCAACTGTTCTTTCAGACTTTAAAAGGTCCTGTGGAATATCAGTGAAAAACATTTTTCAACTTTTTCTTCACACAGTGGGGACTTCCTATCCGAAGTATGCACTGACAGTTCTGCGTAGCACCTCCTTACTCTCTCATGCTCTCTTGTTCTTTTCAACCCCACCTAATAAGGTTTCAAGAGCTATGTTGTGATGTACTGATTTATAGGCAGGACATGTTAGGTTCCTTTTGCAAAAGAAGGAAGGATATGTTTTGAACCACAGGATCCCTTCTGTGAAAGTTCTTGAGACAGTGGGACTGTGGAGCAAAATGTTCTCTTTCAAGGGTTCTTCAGAACAATCAGCATTTTTGCCTTTGACTTATTAGCAACCTTGTATGAACCATGTCTTTTCCCACCTAGATGTGTTGATACAGGTATGGAGTCCTAGACTCAGTCACTCATCCTGGTTCAGCCACTAATTAGTTTTGTGACCTTGCATTAACTTTGCGGGGGTCCAAGTTTGCCATTTGTAAACAAGAGAAGCACAAGCTCCAGTCAGGAGTGGCAAGCTTAGAAAGGTGCAAAAGGGGGAAAGCACCAGTGCGCAGTCCATCTGTGCGTCGCCCTTGGTAGATGTTCGTGTTTGCCTTAGGAGGCCAGGCTGGTCCTTATCTGCCAGCCCCGAATCGTGGCCCACCATCGTCGGTCCTGCCGGGTTGGCGTGCCAGACAGAAGTTCCTGTTGTCTCTGGCCTAAGTGCCCCTAATGCTGTTCCCACACTAATTTATTCCTGAAGTTGGAAGAGACCAAGCATAGTGTAGTGCTACCTGGTTTCCATGTAGAATTCAGTATATTGACATTTTCTAGCTCTTCATGATTTGGGTCCCAATTATCATTTGATGATTTGGCCAAGGCTTCTGTGCAAAGTTGTCTGATTTATGGCAACTTAGCATCTTTCATATGTGGAGCTTAGTCCATGCTAACTGAGTTTTGAATCACCCTCAGGACCATTCTCATTTCATCACTGTACTTGAGACTGAATCGTTGTGGGATTATTAGGTGTAAGAGAAAGTGAGCGTTTATTTTAAACTAATTGAACTGACTTTTATTTTTTGTATTATTCCTCTGTCTACCTATATCAAAGGATGGGTTACGGTGACTTCTAAGACTTTGAATAATGGCCTTGAAAATTTTTTTTTCCATTCCTTCTAGGTTAGAGAACAAAAAAGTTCCATTTCCACGGGCTGGCTATTTTGCAAAAATCCAGAGTAATCTAGTCCTACTATTCCTCTTTGGAATTCAGATGCAGTTTCCAAATTTAGAAGACTCCTCCATCTCTCACAGCTTAAAAACATCTTGTTCCGAAGTTCTCCTGTTTAATTTCCAGGATAGACGTTAGCTAGTTCCATTCATGTTAGTTTTGAAAATTCTTGTGTAAGCCCCTGATGTCCCACAAACTTGTTACCGGTAATTGTTAATCAAGATGTAACCAGGTGACCAAGGGGAATTCTCACCCTGGTTGGTATTGTGAGAACTTTACTTGGTCAACACCTTCTCTGTGATGGCTCTCAGTAATGGAAGCAGCTTCTACCTTGTATTTGCTCATAGATTTCAGAGGAGACTTTGGAACCTTGACCCCCAAAGTTTAGCTGTGGCCACAAGGTGGAGATAGTGGCCTAGAGTCAGAAAGAGACAGGAGAGAGAGAGGATGGATGGCTTCCCTGTGTTAAGGCTCATTGGAAACTTCAGTAACTAAATGCTTTGAAAACTAGGCACAAGTTGTACCTTTTCCGCAGTTAATGATTTAGTCCACTGTAAGACTCATATCAGACCTCAACACAAAAGAAATGGATTTCCACAATGGAACGTGTACACTGTAAAGTCCTTAACTGGAGACTTAACTTCAGATGTGGGATGAAGTGAAAAAAGTGAAAGTGTGGGATATCAAGTCTGTATTTTTTTTTTTTTAATTAAAAGCTTTTTTTATTGGAGTATAGTTGATTTACAATGTTGTGTTTCAGGTATACAGCAAAGTAAATCAGTTATCCACTGTTTTTTAGGTTGTTTTCCCATAGAGATCATCACATCAAGTCCTTGTTTTAATTAAGATGGAGAAATGTAACATCATCATAAAACATTGCCCCCTCTCTTTTGGGTATGTCTAGGATGATTAAATGTTGGGGATTTCACTCTATTTTGTTTAGCTACAAGTAATTTTAGTCTGTGTTTGGAGAGAACATTTATGTTCTACAGTAGAAACAAATCTCTTCTGTGTTTCCCTGGGTAAGCTCTGACCCTCTCTTGTGGCCATCTTTTGGGATTGTCATCTGTATTATAATATTTACTATGTATGTCATAGTCTGTATAATATATCCTATATTAAAGTTACTATAAGAAGAGCCAAGACAGGTGTTATATTACTCATTATGAGGATATATATGTGGTCATGCCTTTGCTCTTGTCTCTGACAACACATTTTTAGAACTAAAAGCTATTTGAAGGCATTTATCCTTTGGGTCCAGTGCCTTAGCACTGCTTTGTTGGAAGAGTTTAACTAAAGTGTGGATTTGGACAGGTTATTGGAGAGCTGTCATTTGTACTTCAAAAGGCAGTGTAGGGTCGGGTTGGTTCAGGGCATGGGTAATGGACTTGGATAGACCCAAGGCCAGCCTTGCTGCAGGAGCAAGGAAGTGTGAAGAGACAGAAATGGGAAAGATACGCAATAAACAATGGATAGAGGTTCCGCATGGCATAGAGGTGCTGAGAACACGGAAGAGATGGTGAAGACATAAAGTTGAATCCCTCTTCTTTGTTACTGGGCAGGGGAAGAGACGGGGTTTCGGCAGTCTGCATGTGTGGTGTCTTTGAGGGCATACCTTTGTCTTTACAGTACGTGTCTTGCAGAGGCAGCCACATAGCCGTACTACGACTCTTGCAGGCCTCAGTGTTGGAAGGTGCCCAGTGGTTACCTTCAGCCACTAGCCAACGTCAGGTGACTGCAGAGGTTTGAGGAGACCCCAGCTTCCAGGGGCAACACTCACTTCTCCCAGTGTCCATCACCATATATAGCTTTATCCTAGAAGCAAGGCTTTAGAATGAATTTCAGTCCTCAGCATGAGATTTTTTGTTGTTGTTCTCTTTATGCCTCTGCTTATGGCTGCCCTGGGCCTCCTTGCTGCGTGGGCTTTCTCTAGTCGAGGGGAGCAGGGGCTGCTCGGGCGCAGTGTGCAGGTTTCTCATTGCAGTGGTTTCCCTTGTTGCAGCACTTGGATTCAGTAGTTGTGATGCACAGCGTTAGTTGCTCCACGGCATGTAGAATCTTCCCGAACCATGGGTTGAACCTGCGTCCCCTTTGTGGGCAGGTGGAGTCTTAACTACTGGACTATCAGGGAATTCCAGTTTTTGTTGTTGTTGTTGTTGTTCACTTTTTAAAAAGGTAATAAGGAAACATTTAGCATATTTTATGTTAAGTTCCACAAAGAAGAAAGGAACATTGTCGCTTTCTAGCTCTTAGTACAGTGGTTCTGAGTTAAGAATATAAGACGGCCTTTCTGCCTTACTTGTCTTGCGGGTAATACAAGCCAACCGACGTCACAAGCAGTCCGCATACAATTCTGATGCTGCTTTTTTTTTAGTGGCCGCAATGACTAATTCTGATGAGTTACACAGATCACCTGTTGTCCTTGTAACTTAGCAGCTAATTGAGTGGCTAGTGGCGTGTGTTCAGGTCTGCATCTTTGATTGGTTGATTTTTTTTTTTTAAGTTGGAATAAGACATTTCCTTAGTTCATGGGTAATGTGGGCATACTGGGTTTAGTTAGAATTCCGTTCACGCTGGCGGCTGCCCTGGCAGGCTCTGTTGCTGGAGCTCTTCAGAGAACAACCATGTTCCACGAGCCTTCATTTGCATTAAGGAGAGGAAACTTGGGCTTCTTGGGTAAAGAACCTGCCTGCCAATACAGAAGACGCAGGTTCGATCCCTGGGTGGGGAAGACCCCTTGGAGAAGGGAATGGCAAACCACTCCAGTATTCTTGCCTGGAGAGCCCCATGGACACAGAAACCTGTTGGGCTACAGTCCCTGGGTCGCAGAGTCGGACACGGCTGAAGCGACTTAGCACGCACACATGCACAGAGGAAATTTAGTGACCCCTGTGCATCTTTTGAAGTTTGATTTCGCAGACTCATCTCAAATTATGGAAGTTGTAAACTTTTTAAATTATAAGACTAATCCATTGCGCTTTCAAGAAAGCGTGGAAAACCTAAACATGGAAATACAAACATGAAAAAACATCACCTAGACTACAGTCCCCCCGCCAACAACTGCTGTTCACGTTTTCATCATCTTCCTTACCTTTGTCTTCTTTTTCCTCCAACAATAGTGTTGTGAACAATGCATACTGTTATCTAACACTAGTAATAACACTAATAATAATATGTCTAACAATAATAGAGAAAATTAGAGATACCAAATGATAATGTTGTTAGCAATATATAGTCTTGTCTAACACAGGTAATAACACTAATAAGTGTCATCTAACAATAGTAAAAAAAAAATTAGAGATACGAAGGGAATTTTATGCAAAGATGGGCACAATAAAGAACACATGGTATGGACCTAAGAGAAGCAGAACATGTTAAGAAGAGGTGGCAAGAATACACAGAAGAACTATACAAAGAAGATCTGTATGACCCAGATAACCACGATGGTGTGATCACTCACCTAGAGACAGACATCTGGGAATGTGAGGTCAAGTGGGCCTTAGGAAGCATCACTATGAACAAAGCTACTGGAGGTGATGGAATTCCAGCTGAGCTCTTTGAAATCCTAAAAGATGATGCTGTTAAGGTGCTGCATTCAACATGCCAACAAATTTGGAAAACTCAACAGTGGCCACAGGACTGGTAAACGTTAGTTTTCATTTCAATTCCAAAGAAGGGCAATGCCAAAGAATGCTCAAACTACCACACAATTGCCCTAATCTCATACACTAGCAAAGTAATGCTCAAAATTCTCTAAGCCAGGCTTCAACAGTACATGAACCGTGAACTTCCAGATGTTCAATCTGGTTTTAGAAAAGGCAGAGGAACCAGAGATCAAATGGTCAACATCCGTTGGATCATCAAAACAGCAAGACATTTCCAGAAAAACATCTGCTTCTGCATTATTGACAACACCAAAGGCTGTAACTGTGTGGATCACAGCAAACTGGAAAGTTCTTAAAGAGATGGGAATACCAGACCACCTGATCTGCCTCCTGAGAAATCTGTATGCAGGTCAAGAAGCAACAGTTAGAACTGGACATGGAACTACAGACTGGTTCCAAATTGAGAAAGGAATATGTCAAGGCTGTATATTGTCACCCTGCTTATTTAACTTCTGTGCAGAGTACCTCATACGAAATGCTGGACTGGATGAAGCACAAGCTGGAATCAAGAGTGCTGGGAGAGATATCAACTTCAGATACTCAGATGACTCCATCTTTATGGCAGAAAGTGAAGAAGAACTGAAGAGCCTCTTGATGAACATGAACGAGGAGAATGAAAAAGTTGGCTTAAAAGTCAACATTCAGAAAACAAAGGTCATGGCATCTGGTCTCATCACTTCATGGCAAATAAATGGGGTAACAACGGAAACAGTGAGAGACTTTATTTATGGGGCTCCAAAATTACTGCAGATAGTGACTGCAGCCATGAAATTAAAAGATGCTTGCTCCTTGGAAGAAAAGCTATAACCAACCTAGACAGCATATTACAAAGCAGAGACATTACTTTGCCAACAAAGGTCCATCTAGTAACAGCTATGGTTTTTCCAGTAGCCATGTATGGATATGAGAGTTGAACTATAAAGAAAGCAGAGCACCAAAGAATTGATGATTTTGAACTGTGGTGTTGGAGAAGGTCCTTGAGAGTCCCTTGGACTGCAAGATCAATCCAGTCAATCGTAAAGGAAGTCAGTCCTGAATAGTCATCGAAAAGACTGATGCTGAAGCTGAAACTCTAATACTTTGGCCACCTGATGGGAAGAACTGACTGATTGGAAAAGACCCTGATGCTGGGAACGATTGAAGTCAGGAGGAGAAGGGAATGACAGAGGATGAGATGGATGGCATCACTGACTCGGTGGATGTGAATTTGAGCAAGCTCTGGGAGTTGGTGATGGACAGGGAGGCCTGGTGTGTTGTAGTCCATGGGGTGACAAAGAGTCCAACAAGGCTGAGCAACTGAACTGAATAATAGTGTGTTTTAATTTGCTGCCCTGCTTTTAATTTTGTAAAGTAAAATATTATAACCTGTGTCTTCACATTTTAGACAAGGTACGCAGCCAGTCATAATCACAGTAAACCCTGAAGTCAGTTTGATGGGGATTTATAGCAAATCCTTGAAGATGGCTGGGCCACCTGGCAGTCAAAGTACAGACATCGTGTGCTGTGTTTTGCTTAGTCATTCACTCATGTCCGACTCTTGTGACCCTATGGTCTGTAGCCTGCCAGGCTCTTCTGTCCATGGGATTCTCCAGGTAAATATACTAGAATAGATTGCCATGCCCCCCTCCAGGGGATCTTCCCAACCCAGGGATCGAACCCAGGTCTCCCACATTGCAGGCGGATTCTTTACTGTCTGAGCCACCGGGGAAGCCCTACCTACTGCCTATCAGGGAGAGGTGGAGAAAAGCCTCAGAGCATACTGGAATATAAGTGAGAGTTTGTGCCTTGGTAGTAAACAAACCAGGGGCAGTAGTAGGTGGTCCTGAAGGAGCTTCAGCAGGCTCTCTCTTCAGTTGATGTGTAACTGAGGAGCTGGCGGAGTGTGATGAAGCCAGCTGAGGGGCCTCCCCTCCACCCCTGTGAGAGCAGACACTGAGCTGTCAGGGACACAGATTAAGCCCCTTTGCAGGATATGAAATGAAAGAAGTCCTTCCTTAGGCCTTGTTTCAATTAAGTACCAAGACTGTGTTCCATCTTGTCAGGTATTATTTTGAAGCACCCAGATAACATTTGCCTTCTGCATCAGTTTGAACAGATGATGGCAGGGACAAAATTTAAAATGAATTTTCTTTACAAAGAACGCGGTACCTCACCATCATCCAGCCATGTATGTTCCTGGTCATGCACTGGTGGAAAAGACTTTGCCTGTGAAATTGTAGGGCATGGATGCGCTATGTGCAGTAAGGGCAATAGAATCCAGAGCTACTGTACTGAGACTTCCTAGTTGCTTGTAATAGAATGGATGAAGTCAGTTCTTTATAACTTTAAACTTTTTATTTTGATTGGGGTATAGCCGATTAATAATGTTGTGGTACTTTCAGGTGAACAGTGAAGGGATTCAACCATATGTATACATATGTCCATTCTCCCCCAAACCCTCCTCCCATCCAGGATGGCACATGACGTTGAGCAGAGTTCCATGTGCTGTCCAATGGGTCTTTGCTGTATTTAAGATGGATAACCAACAGTGTGTGCATGACCTTTCCAAAGTCCCGAACTATTCCTTCCCTCCAGCAACCATAAGTTCATTTCATGAAGTCCATTAAAAAAAAAAAAAAGAACAAGAATTTGGTGGGTAACTTAGAAAAGGTATTCTCCTTAGCTAAATATATGTGGCAAATGGCTAAATCCTGCATCTACCTATTACCCACCAATTCCTAGTTTATCCCTCCCCCAACCTTCCCTCGTTAGTAGTGATAAGTTTGCTATGTCTGTGAGTCTGTTTTTGTAAATAAGGAGATTTGTGTCCTTTCTGAGTTCCGTGTGATACATGATATTTGTCTCTCACAGAGGCTGAAGGCAGCCCCTGATGTGACAGTGTATTTGCAGCGTGCACTGTGGTCTGTGTTCTTTCCCCAGGATTTCTTCACTGTGTTCTTGATGTAGCAAAAAAATCCTGTATACCCAAGACTTTGAAACCTGCTTGCTTTCTACTGATGGTAATTATTTGGTAAAAGAGTCCCCTAGAATTATGAACCCATTATGCAAATTTGTATAATATTGCACTGATGTCAAAGTGATGGAAACTTAAGCCTGGAAACCATATAAGTATGATTAATTGTATGTGTATCTGTTTCATAAAAGACCTTCATTTTTCAGTGTCACTGAACAAAAGCAAATTTTATTGAGCTGGTAAACTATGAAAGTGTCACTTTTCATACATTAAATATTAATAAGGTATTACTATTGTCCTGAAGTTGTACCCACTTCAAAGAACAAATCTAATTTTTATACAGATGCACAAAAGCTGTGGTAAAGAAGGTTAATAACTCAAGGATCTCTGGAAGATTCTCAGTCTTCCAGGTAACTAGCTGAGCCTTCAGTATAATTTATCCTCTTAGAGTGTATGAATTCATTCTGTGTTTTAGATATGTGAATTAATATCCTAAATTAGGAAATTGTTAATTTGTAAGATTGACTGTCTTCCCATTTTTTCCTTATAAGCATAGTAAATGTTCATTAAAAAATTGTGTGGGGCAGACTTCCCTGGTGGTCCAGTGGTTAAGAATCTACCTGCCAATACAGGGGATGCTGATTCGATCCCTGGGTGGGGACCTAAGGCAGTTCTTTAGCTCCACACGAAGGAATGTGCCATAAGGCAGCCAAGCCTGTGAGCTGCAAGTAGGAAGCCCAAAACAACCAAAATACATAAAATAGTTTTTAAAATTGTGTGGCAGCAGGAAAAGATATGAAGATAAATTACCACCAATATTATTAATACTTTCACCCAAGGGCCAACCCTATTTATCTTGCTGTTCTTCGTGATTTTCTTTGTGTCTTTTTATCAGTATATATATTTTTTCTGGGCTTTTCTTTTTTTTTGGCCACACCACATAGCATGTAGGATCATAGTTCCCTGACCAGGGACCATACCTGGGTCCTCAGCAACATAGTGGAGTCCTAGCCACCAGACCGCAAGGGAATTCCCTTCTCGGTATATTTCTGGTGCACATAGAATGGGCAGTTGTCATGGGCTGCCTTCCAAAATTGGGTTTTTAAGTCAAATGTTTGGAATTAAATATATTTTCACATAGGAATGATGGTAATTTGGTGGTGAGACTAAAACGTTTCAAAGTAGATTGAATCTAGTAGTAGATTCTGTAGTTGAGCACGTGGTCCTGCTAAGGTTCTCCTCCGGCCTTTTTTGCCACGTATCCCTTCCCTGACCTCTGCGAGCATCTGGGTTCTCTGTAATGGGAAAATGCTCCACTGAGAGAGAGGTGCGGTGATGTTGGAGCTGTCTCTTGGCTGCCCCCGGCTTTCTCTGCTCTTTGGGTGGTGAGTGTCAGCCCACTGAGAAGGGCTGTGAATTCAAATGAGCCAGCTCTACTTTTATACACTTAAGTTTTTCCATTAAAGAAGTTATTTCTTTGGGAAACATGAGAACTCTTACTGCAATGTTAATTAACTTGCAGTGGGAGGAAGAGCTACTGAAGACGAGTAAGGAGTTTGGCTGACAGTCCGTTGACCTGACTTAATTACAAAGCCACCCTTCAAATGAATGTTCTACAAATCGGCTGTATCCACCGGTGCTGGGTGCTCATAGACAGTGTAGTCAGCAGGGGCTTGGGTTTGCCTGAGACTTTGATGTTTGGTAACGAAGCGTGGCTACCTGTGGCGTGAACACTGAGTTTAAAAGGAGATAGGGAAGACTGTTACAGATGGAGATCAGCATTGCAGAAGCATTGAGAGCGGCACTGAGCTGATGCTTCCATTCCAGCAAGCATTTCTGACTCAGTACCCTGTCAGTTTAACACACGCTGTCAGATCTGAGGGTTGTTTGATATCACGGCAATGCAAGCGCCGAAAATCTACTTAGGTCGGAAACAGCAGTCCTGGTTTATACTCTTTGGCTGTAAATAAATAGGCTGTGAGATTAGATGGACAGGAGATGGAAGGGCAACACTGATAAAGAACTTCGGGAGGTTCTGAAGTTCTTCACGTGGCAATCAGCTATCAATTTACTGCCCACTTCAGTGAACCAAGGCCTCCAGAGGGTGAAACTTGGGTTTCTACTAACAGGCTTCCCAGGTGGCACTAGTGGCAAGGAACCTGCCTGCCAACGCAGGAGATATAAGAGACATGGATTCAGTCTCTGGGTTGGGAAGATCCCCTGGAGGAGGACATAGCAACCCACTCCATTACTCTTGCCTAGACAATCCCATGGACAGAGGAGCCTGGCAGGCTACAGTCCATAGGGTCACAAAGAGTTGGACACAACTGAAGTGACTTAACAGACACACACACACTCTCTTACACATAGCTGTACTAACTGGTACCAAAAAGAAGCTGAGATTCATGTTCAACTTCTGTTTTTCCTGCTTTCTTATCTGCTCCTGCATACTCTTGGACTCACTAAGGTACCCCCTGATCCACTACTTCCAAGAATTACTGGATAATTTAGCCCAAATCCTATTTGCCCCTCCAGATGCTCTGAACATGCTGGTTAGATGGGACCCAGCTGCTTTGGTCACCATGGTGACTGATCCCCATTCCTCTGCTGGCAGCATCACTTTCCCTGAATCAGTGGTTCCTCAGCTCTCAGATGAAAGAGTGGATTTAGGTGATTTCTTTTGCTGCTTCTGTTTCTAAAAATCTCAACGGAACTAGCGCAGACTGAGACAAGTGCCGTTTTGAGATTGACAGAGAATGAGAGAATGGGTGGTCCTGGAAGGGACCTCAGATGTCATCGCGGCCAGCCTTCTCATCTCATTGATGAGGGCAGGTTGCATGCATGCAACCTAAGTCGCTTCAGTCATGTCCTACTCTCTGATCTTATAGACCATAGCCCTCCAGGCTCCTCTGTCCATGGGATGCTCCAGGCAAGAATACTGGAGTGGGTTGCCATGCTCTCCTCCAGGGGATCTTCCCCACCCAGGGGTCAAACCTGCGTCTCTTATGTCTCCTGCATTGGCAGGTGGGTTCTTTACCACTAGCGCCACCTGGGAAGCCCGAGGGCAGGTTAGTACCTCCTCAAAACCACACGCCGAGTCAGTCATATGTGGGTAAAGACAGCTTTGTCTTGATTTTGTTTTTTGGAGTTATAGATTTGCATGGTGCATAATTACTCTAAAAATAAGCTGTTGGGCATTAGTTTCTCTGCTAGGCATCTATACTACAGAACGATGCCTTGCTTGAATTTTTTCTTACCTACTAAGTACCCCTTGTCATGTTTTAGTTAAACATGGCAATAGGGTCCTTAAAGGGTAAATGATTTGGGATTTTATTTCTTTAAATAAACAACTGTGAATTGTATCAGTACTTCAAACCTTGGCCCAAAATGTGGTCAGAAGGTCACAAAGATTCATAGGAGTTCTGTGAGGTGTTCCTGGGTTTTTCCTCCTTGCAGTGATAAAGGAGCTGTTTAATATCTTGAGGAGCTTTTGTGCATTAGCCAGCTCCCAGCTTCTCTGCACAGGATGCTTCCGGCTTAGTCTGATTCCTCTCCCTTTGCCCATGCAGAGGAAAATACAGTGAAGCTATGTTTTCCGTTGACTGTATGATCTTGGCTCATTGACTGGTGGAGTAAGATATATCTGCTTTGGTTGCTGTAAAGGCTGCGTTTTGTCCATGGAATTGATCTCACTTTATATCTACATAGGGGTCTTTGCTCAGTGAAGAGCTTGCCTCTCACCTGCTAAAGAAGTGTGAACTCTGCTATTAATACCTGGACAGCTGTGTAGCTATGCAATCAAAAATAATCTGTTGAGTCAGTGGTTGAAAAGATAAATTCCAGTTGGTTGAAGAGACAGCATGGGGTCAGTAATATGACATTGCCTCCTTTTTAAAAAATGATTTTTGTTAAAATTACTTAATATCCCAAGCAGATAGACAAGTATACAAAAAGTGATACCACACATTTCCTCCTTCCTGATGCTATGAACTCTGTTGATCATGGCACTTTCTGTCCCCATCACCAGCCCTTTTTTCCTTCATCTCTCTCTCACTCTCTACTAAAACATATAAATGGTTTCTTTTAATGTCTTCACCACTACTAGAATGTATTGGCCTGGCCAATAAGTTCATTTGGGTTTCCCACAAGCTGTAATGGAAAAACCTGAATGAACTTTTTGGCTAACCAAAAAAGTCCCCAGAGGGCAGACCTTTCTGATTCCTCAGTTCTCTGCTACATCTGTATTAACCTGTGTCTGCTGTTGGTCTCAATATTTGCTTGTTGCTCTGTGTTGGCTCAGACAGTAAAGAATCTGCCTGCAATGAGGGAGACTCGGCTTTGATCCCTGGGTTGGGAAGATCCCCTGGAGAAGGGCATGGCAACCCACTCCAATATTCTTGTCTGGAGAGTCCCATAGACAGAGGAGACTGGAGGGCTACAGTCCATGGGGTCGCAAAGAGTCAGGACTGAGTGACTTAGCACTTTTACTTTCTATGTTAATAGATTAAATTAATTGCCCCCCCCCAAATTGCTTCTTTTTATGAAGTAGCATGCAGTATGGGGTTCCCTCTGCAACTGTTTGCCTTCCCCTAAATCACATTTTCCTTCTTCCCCACCTCCCCAGAAGTAACCAGTATTGTGAATGTGGTATTTATCCTTTTCGCACATGTTTTTATATCTTGGGACACATTTCTATGTACCCATTAACCACTTGGTAGAATTGTCTTCGGTGCTGGAGTTATCTCTGTAAATGGAAGTATAACCTTTCTGGTTTAATGTTGAAGTGCAGGCAGGACTAGGGAGACAAATCCACTTATGCCCTAGGACAACTGGCAAGCAAAGCTCCTCAAACTTTCTTTAAGGAAGACTTTCCATGTGCCTTGAGTAACTGCTGAAGCAACCACTGTGATCCACCTACCAGAGAGCAATTAAGCGTTAGCATCAAAGAATGAACGTATGTCAGTTTTCTCAATTAAAGTTTAAGAACTAAATGCACTTAATGTGTCTGTGCCAGAAAATTGACCGTTTCTTTGCCGTTTTCTCCATGGAAAGGGATCCTAGTGTTCCAATCAAAAAATCTAATTAACAAAGTTTAAGTGGCCTACAATTCTCAGTAAGACTTCTTTCTTTTTCTCCAGTTGAGACGGGAGAAGATTGACCTTGAAAATACTTTGGAACAAGAACAAGAAGCACTAGTGAACCGTCTCTGGAAGAGGATGGATAAACTTGAAGCTGAAAAGCGGTTTGTTGAGTCTTGCTGTTCTGTGGAGTGTATGTCAATGTGTGTGTGTTGGAGGTGGGGTCAGGGGACCGTGCTGAATGTGACCACGGAGTAACAGTAGGACATTTTAATGCCTTGGTGGATGCATGCTGTTTTAATTTGACAAATGGGGAAAATGTTGATAGCCTATCCTCCTGAAAGTAGGGGAAACCACTAGACCATTCAGGTATGACCTAAATAAAATCCCTTATGATTATACAGTATAAGTGACGAATAGATTCAGGGGATTAGATCTGACAGAGTGCCTGAAGAACTATAGACAGAGGTTTATGACATAGTACGGGAGACAGTGATCAATACCGTCCCTAAGAAAAAAGAATGCTAAAAGGCAAAATGGCTGTCTGAGGAGGCCTTACAAATAGCTGAGACAAGAAGAGAAGTGAAAGGCAACGGAGAAAAGGAAAGACAAACACATCTGAATGCAGAGTTCCAAAAAATAGCAAGGAGAGATAAGAAAGCCTTCCTTAGTGATCAGTGCAAAGTATAGAGGAAAACAACAGACTGGGAAAGACTAGAGATCTCTTCAAGAAACTTAGAGATACTAAGGGAACATTTCATGCAAAGGTGGGCTCAATAAAGAACACAAATGGTAGGGACCTAAGAGAAGCAGAACATATTAAGAAGAGGTGGCAAGAATACACAGAAGAACTATACAAAAAAGATCTTTATGACCCAGATAACTACGATGGTGTGATCACTCACCTAGAGACAGACATCTGGGAATGTGAGGTCAAATGGCCCTTAGGAAGCATCTCTAGAAACAAAGCTAGTNTAATCCGCTTACCAAGGAGAGTTTTATTAAATACATGTATTTCCCATTGAATTTGTATAAGTTAAATTCATATTGTGTTTCATGGCCAGTTGTATGTCTGTCATCCTGGAATAGTTTATTTTTAAAAATAAATTATAATAGGGCAGGACAAATAGTTAAGAATACTAGAAAATCACATAATGTCAGGAGGGTCCAGAATCAGAGGCACTATTTCTTTTCTTTTAATTAATTTTAGTTGGAACGTAGTTGATTAACAGTGTGTGTTAGTTTCTCTTATACAGCAAGCGGAGTGAGTGAGTTATCCATTTACATACACCCACTCTTTTGGGGGATTCTTTTCCCATATTGGTCATTACAGAGTATTGAATAGAGAGCCTCCTGCGCTATACAGTAGGTCCCCATTAGTTATCTGTTTTATATCAGAGCTAGTTCTCCTTCTCACCAGCTCCCTGGTGTTCTTCTCTTAGATGGTGCCAACAGAAGCGATGCTGGAGGCCTCAGTGTACTTTGGGAGCATTAATGCAGAGAAGAGTATTTATCTTCTGTACTACCAAAATTGGGCCTCAGCTAACAGTTGTTCATGGTCCTTGATGAACCAATGCTTTTGAAGTATATTCGTTTTATTTTTGGAAAGCAAAGGAACTAATTTCTGGATACGTGATTGATCACTGTGTGTTTGCTTGCATTTCTCCTATTTCAGCTTTTAGACTGTTCAAGTTTATTTGAATAGATAATACAGTTCAAAGTATGCAGGGAAAAAATAAGTCTCTTTCACCCCTGACCCCCAGCCCCCCAAATTTTCACAATTAACACATTTTTAATATAGTCCTCAGATGCATGTGTGTGTAGACTTCTTTTACATAAATAGTAGCACAGTGAACATACTTTTTTTTTTTTTTTTTTGCATTTTTCTCTTTTCACTTACTATCTCTTGCAGATTTTCCCCTGCCGATACACACCGAACTGCCTTACTCCTCCTTTTAAAGGCTATGCAGTATTTGATTATATGGATATGCTGTAGTTTATTTAACTCATCCCTTATCAACAGACCCCTTTGAGCTGCCATGGGCAACCTCAGAGAACATCTCTGTACGGCATATTTTGATACCTGTGTAAGAATACCTTCAGGGTTAAACTCCAAGGCGTGGATTTGCTGAGTCAGATGAAATGCACNTGATTATATGGATATGCTGTAGTTTATTTAACTCATCCCTTATCAACAGACCCCTTTGAGCTGCCATGGGCAACCTCAGAGAACATCTCTGTACGGCATATTTTGATACCTGTGTAAGAATACCTTCAGGGTTAAACTCCAAGGCGTGGATTTGCTGAGTCAGATGAAATGCACATTTAAAATTTCAGTGATTCTTATCTTTCTGTTTTCTTCTCTGAAGTGTATTGCAAGCTTTAGTCCAGTACTGTGTCTGGGATGGGACATCAAGGTTATCTTGGGAACCTTTAAGAAATACAGTGTGTCACGTGTCCTAGTGCTTGCTGTTAACAAATGAGCGCAAACTTAGTCATTTATTTTATTTCCAACAAAAGATCTCACATATTTATTAGTGAGATAGAGTACTAGCTGAGAAACACGACAGGAGAGCCAGCCATTCCATCTCTTCTATGGAACACATGCGGGCTGTTCAGACAGCAGTTGTGTGGCTAAGATGCAAGTGATATGGTAGGATGGATGTGACCTTGACACAGCATGAATGTGTGCCATTCATGTGTGAGGCTCCTGCGACCCAGCTTGGTTCTTCTCCCATGTCTTCTCTTGGAACTGTACCTGATTTTATTACCAGTTTTCATTCACATCCTTTGGGGAGTGGGACAATTCTGCTTTTGTTTCTTGGCCAGGAATTGCTTGACCCTGAAAGTCTCATGAGAAGCAAGACATGGGGAGGAGCAAATTCAACCACACTTAGGATGGTGAAGAAGAAGAAAAAGAGACAGATTCACTGATTGAAAACAACACCAATTTATTATGTTGCAGTTTTTGGAGGTCTGGGTTCAAAACAGGTCCACTGGGCTAAAATCAAGGTGTCAGCAGGGCTCGTTTCCTTGTAAGAGGCTCCAAAGGAGAAACTGCTTGCTTGCTTGCTGCAGCTTCTGAAGGCGTCTGCACTCTTTGGCTCGTGACTCCTCCTTTGCATGGGTACCACTCCCATCTCTGCCACCCTTGTCACATCTTTTCACTCTGACCCTCCTGCCTTCCCCTTAAAGATCCTGGGTCTGCATCGGACCCACCCAGATAATCCAGAATGAGTTCCCATTTCAGGGTCCTTAGCCTCACCATGTCGACAGGTCTCTTTTGCCACGTCAGGCAGGACGGCCACAGGCTTCAGAGAGTAGGATGTGGACATCTGTAGGAGGCCACCATCCTGTCTAACCCTATACAGGCTTCTGGGCTTACTCTAGGGGTGGAACCTTGTCATCTGTATTTTTTTTAAATAAAGGCAGTTCTGATCATGTACCCCAGTTTGAGAATCACCATGGATGTGTATTCCGTGAAAACAAGTCGAAGAGTTCTCAAGTATTACTTGTTTTAGGTTTGGGTGTTTTTTGAGTTTTTGCTGTATTGGACAGGCAAAGGTCTTTTAGCCCCTTTCTGAAATCTTTCGAGTGCTATTTTTCTTTCCTGTGTATATTTGCCTTGTTGTTCCCCAGACAACATTTTTGGAATAAATTTGGGAAGGGTATCTTATTTCCTCTACTTCCTTGCTACTGCAATGTTTGGTCCCTGGAGAGACTGGGTATCAGCAGAGGCATCTGTAAATGCTGTTTGAATTTTGTGAGGACAGGGAAAGCTGACCTGAAGCAGCTGCATGTGGATCCTAGCTACTCACAGTTGGTTTAGGTTGGGTTTAGAGGATGAGTTTATGAGACTTTATTCATCCACCTGCATCTGCCTCCTTGGGTCGTGTAATCTAGTCCCTTTTGAAAGCTCCAAGGGCACTTGGGCCTTTTTCCCATAAATCAAGCTGAATCTGAGCTTGAACCTCTCTCCAAATGGCTCTCAATTCTGGATGAATGTCAGAAGCCTCAGGGGAGTTTTTGTAGACCAGTGGAGAGGCTTCATCCTCGTGGATTTTAATTTCATTGGTTTGGATGGGATCTGGGCAGGAGTATTTTCTTACCATAAACTTGAAAGGGAATGCAGAAGGTACAGGCTTTGGGACTTCCCTGGTGGTCCAGTGTTTAGGATGCTGCCAGTGCTGGGGACATGGGCTCAGTCCTTTGTCCAGAAATTAAGATCCCACACACCAGCCAAAAAAAAGGCCAGGTACAGGCCACCTTAGGATCATATAGGAACCATCTTTTGGGAGAGTAGAAATCACCTTCAATTGACACTATTTTTGACTGAATTTATGAGGTGGCTGAAGATGGTGGAAGTATAAGCTGTGACTTCAAAGGTTTAGGGAGCTCAGTGTGGGAGAAAGAGGATGACTCCTGAGAGTAAATGAAGTGTTAGTTGCTCAGTCATGTCCACCTCTTTGCAACCCCATGGACTGTAGTGCGCTCCTCTGTCCATGGGATTTCCCAGGCAAGAATACTGGAGTGGGTTGCCCGTTCCTTCTCCAAGGGATCTTCCTGACCCAGGGACTGAACCCAGGTCTCCTACATTGCAGGTAGATTCTTTACCATCTGAGCCACCAGGGAAGCAAGCCCCAAGAGTAAATCCAGCCCTGTGAAATCAGGTGTGGCCACCTGCCGGTAGAGGGCAGCCAAGGAATGCCACGGTCTCAGCCATCTGTGCCTGGGTCTCTCACACCCAGAGGCTGTGGGCCTGGTGCCTTCTCTGTGCCTCTGGCTTCTGGGTTAATTGCCAAACTGCCAGGCAGTCTTTTCAGCCATCGCTCCTGGTGATTGATGTTCTTGTCTATAGCTTATTGTTTAAGGATCCCCCCTGCTGGTTTCCCCAGATGCTAAAGGATTGCCATTTTTCTTTGAAAGACAGGGTTTCCTCTTAAATAATTATTCTCAAAGCCTCACGAATCTTCAGTTCTCTCCTCTTCATGGAAAAGAAAGGCATCTTGCTCTGACAGCTGCCCCTCTCGTGCTAGAAACAATAAATATTCCAAGAGGCTGATAGAGCACTTCCTATAGAGCAAGTGAAAAATTCTGCCCCCTGAACATATTTGGGATGAAATCCCTTTAATCATTTATATTAAAAGTGTACTTTGTAAATATTTTCCCAGCATGTCTTCAATTAAGGGGGTTTTTGCATCTGGATTAGACAGCAGGGTTTCTGGTTAGATTGAAAACAGCCGAGAGATTTAGCATTTAGCGCACATAATAGTGTTTGATAATTTGGGTGTTTCCATTTGAATTTCTGAAATAAGGATTTTCAAAAACTTGGATGCATTCTGTGACGATGGTCTCTTGGAAATCATTGAGTACTTATCGAAAGTCATTATTTGCTAAAAATGCCAGACCTCCATTGAATTATGTAAAACTGGAACTAATCTGTAGACTTGGGAGGTAAAATAGGTTCAGTTTATGGGAGAGAAATTGTCAGTGTAGCAGTCACTGCCTGCCTTCCTTTTTAAATTTGAACCAGACTGATAATATGCGGCAGTATCCTGTAGGACTATCTGTTAGATGTGGTCACGGCCACTCTAAACTTATACGTACTTTTCAGAAAAGAGAAGTAAGTGGAGATTGTACTTCCTAAGTTCCTTGGCTGAGATTGGGGGAAATGAAGGAGCTAAGAAGACGAGTAGACACTGAGTTTTGTATGAAGGTTATTTTCTTTGCTCAGTAGCAACACATTCTGTCTGGGGTAAAGCAGGAAAAGGGGGGAGGTCTGCCCAGGGTAACCCGGGAAAGGGCAGAGGGTCATGTTTTACCTTTGGTGGCAAGGATGCCACAGAATCCTGCAGAGTCACTCCGGAGGGCAGACAGCTCAGCAGAAGGGGATTCCAAAGCCCCAGGAAGATGTTGGTTGCACATTTCAGATTCCTACAAGAGATAATCTGGTTGGCTCAGCCTGAGTCTATAGCGTCTAGCCCTGGGGCCGATTAGTTCTGACTGCACATCATCTGGAGCAGCTCCTGCGGAAGGGGTACTTGTCATAAGCAAGAGCCATCCCCAGAACCTGGCTGCACGCAGGTCTTGAGTTGCTGTCTGCCTCCAAAGCACTGCATCAGTGAGGAGACAGTAACACATACACCCAAAATTAGACTGATCGGCAATGTTGATCACATAGTGCTTACTACCTCAGTTTCTGGTTTTATAAAAAGATTTATAACTGTTACCCAGCTCACTGAGTACACAGGCTCTCCTTGTGCAACCCCCTCCCCGCCCCCCTCACCCCCACCGCTTGCACTGGGGGTGTGCTAACAAGTGTGATCTCTGGGTGTGCTCCCATAGATGACCTGCCCCAGCGTGTCTGCTGTTGACAGGCAGCAGCATTGGTGCCCTGAGAGGAGCCCGTGGGCTGAATTTATTTTCCTATCTAGTCCTCTTTCCCTCTTCACTCCAGCCAGGTAGTGAGAGCTCTGGTAACCACTCAGGCCAGGCGTAGCTCCAGCATGTCTTCCTCGACACAGAGCACTTTAGAAGGTGAGGAAGTGGGATTGATGCTGCCTAACCCTTTAGCACTGCTTTTCACATTTTTTTTTTTTCTTAAGTGCAGATCATTGGTCAACCTTGGTACTTGGGATAAACTTGGAATCCGGGTGTCATCTGTGTGTGGGGAGTGAGAACGGATGTCCTGTTCTTGGTCTGTGGCACAGAGGCTGGACCAGCCCTGTCTTTTTAAGAGTGAACCTTGACTGCACGGACCTTGGTTTAATCGAGAACTCTGGCTTTTCAGATTCCGAGAAAATGGCGCAGTATTTGGAGGAGGAGCGTCACATGAGAGAGGAGAACCTGAGGCTGCAGAGGAAGCTGCAGAGGGAGATGGAGAGAAGGGAGGCCCTCTGTCGACAGCTCTCCGAGAGCGAGTCCAGCTTAGAGATGGATGATGAAAGGTGCGTGTGTGTCCCGCAAACCTCGGGAGAACGACCGTAACGGGAACCAGCCTCCAGCCCCGCTTTACCTCCTGTGAGATGTGGTGGGAGATGGCTGGAACTTTATTTATTGTCATGATGAATGCTGTCACCTCAAAGTGATTGCCAAGAATGGGATAAATGAAGACGATTGACCATCCTCCTTAAACACAGAAAGACGAAGAGAGTGGCCTTCCCCAAATTACTGATGGGAGAGGCATGGAGCAGGTCATGTGCAGAGAGGCAGCGTCGATGTGTGTTGTTGAATTCATCTGACCCTACGTCACGTCTCTTTAGAGCGTGGGTGATTGTTATTTAGTTGCTAAGTCATGTCCGACTCTTTAGCAACCCCATGGACTGTAGCCTGCCAGGATTCTCTGTTCATGGGATTTCCCAGGCAAGGATACTGGAGTGGGTGGCCATTTCCTTCTCCAGGGAACCTTCCTGACCCAGGGATTGAACCCGCGTCTTCTTTTGCTACTACTGGGCCACCGGGGAAGCCCTTAGAGTATGGGTGGGAGCGTCTTAGTTCACAGAAAAAATGAGTAGGCCATGCATGGTTAGGCCTGAGCAAGCAAATGTGTCCAGGGGGTGAGGGAATCTGCCAGAGATGGGCGAAAGTTGTTGAAAGCCAGAGGTTTTGCTTTAACACACTTGGTGACTTTTCAGCCTTTTTGCAGCTACTTTTCAAAAACGAAACAAATACATTTATCTGCCCAGGCCTCAATATCAAGACCGCTCGTTGTCCCACTGAGAAATGGGTTGGAATAAGAGAGTCATCCTTTGGTTAGCTGGACAGATTTTCCTTTCCTTCCCTACACGCCCTCCTGGTCTGTACTTTGAAGCGAGATGGTGGTTAAGACAGCCGCCCTGCGACAGGACTGGGCAGCCTGGTCTCTGACCAGGGCCTGCCAATGGCTGTGATGACTCATACTTGCTGTTGACACCAGAGCACGTTGTTTGAACACATGTGGGCAGTTCTAGCAGATCAGCACTCCATTTCTCTTATTGAACAGATCCAGAGGGCTAACAGGCATTCTGATTAATTCACTGCGGGCAGTGATAGTATTATCGTTTCATGAAAAATGTATGATTGTTTTTTTATAATGAAGATCTACTTTTATCATTTAAAACATTTTCATAAAAACAGACTTAAATCTGTTTTTAAAACTATCTTCCTTGTTTGAAAAGAATAAAAGTGAGTCTTTTTTTTCTCAGAAGTTTATATTCTAAAACTGTCATCCTTAACTCTGAATTTCACTGTTTTTGACAGTGTCTCATTCTTCCTGAAATTCTTATCCTCTGAAAACCATTTTAGCTAAAAACAGCAGCTAGAATATTGGTTAACTTACTACTTTAGCAACTACCTGAAGACATGGAGCAGAGGGTGTGTTAATATACACAGCACCCTGTGCTTGATATTTTTTTTTTAATTGGGATACAGTTGCTTTATACTGTTGTTTCTGCCGTGCAGCTAAGTGAACCAGCTGTTTGTAAACATATATCCCGTTTTTGAATTTTGAATATGATGCACTCTGAGGGACAAGTTCTCTGACGACAGTGACAACAGTAAGGCTACTTCAGGCTTCTGAACAAAAATCATTTTTTCCCCAGAATTGGTATTTACTGCTTTGCCTTTCTTTCTTTTTTGACTTGTCCAGTGTGCATGGTAGCATCAGAAACAAGGTTTGACTCCCAGCCCCGCTCTCCTACTCTTATTTTTTTTAAATGTTGGAGTATAGTTGATTTTCAACGTTGTGTGTGTTTTAGGTATACAGCAAGGTGATTTAGTTATACAAATCCAGATATCTGGGCTTCCCTGGTGACTCAGGTGGTAAAGAATCTTCCTGCAGCGCAGGCGACCTGGGTTCAGTCCCTGGATTAGGAAGATTTCCCTGGAGAAGGGAATGGTTACTCTCACTCCAGTATTCTTGCCTGGAGAATTTCATGGACAGCAGTGCCTGGTGGGCTACAGTCCGTGGGATTGCAGAGAGTCCGACATGACTGAGCAGCTGACACACATTCATCTATCTGTTTTTTACCATATTTGTTTCCCATATAGGTTAATATAGAATATTGAATGTAGTTCCCTGGGCTGTGCAGTGGGTCCTGTTACCTTTTTTAGGTTGGATTATCAGGAGTCAAGTCCAGCTGCCCAATAGAGACATCTGCAGTCCCTACTGGGGATAATGTCACATTTGGGAGAAAGAAAATAGACACTTGAGACTTATATATGTGTAATTCCTTAAAGACCAAGGAGTGGTCTTAGTAGCCTTGCTGGCTGCAGAATTACAAGGCGTCTGGTCTAGCAGCACCATGCTGGGTTACACTAAAGAGAGCAGGGAGAATTGGTGGTGGGCAGCTCACTGACAGGCGCGTGCCAAACTTGGGAGCCTTGTTTTCTTCACGTTGACTAAACTGGCATAGAAATAACTATGTTCAAGTTCCTCATGTGAGCTGAATAAACGTCAGGGCTAAGATTGCCTCTAAGGTAGACATGTCTGCACGTGTTCCTTCCTTTGGCTGGAAAGCCTGGGAAGGATCGCTTATTAGAGAGTCTTTGAAGCAGAAGTTCGCCCTCGTCAGCTCTCTGTGCTTGTTCACCGAGTGAGGTCTAGTGTGATTTCTGAATCCAGGAAGAAGTCTGATGCGCACGGTGTGCCCTGCTGAGGTACTTATCCTAGTGTCTTTTATTACATCCCCCATTCCAGCATGTGACTGTATGTTAAGCAAGGCCTGCCTTGTAAACAGTTGACATCCACTTCAGGGACCCACGTACCTTTAGTTTGATGACATACATCTCAGAGGGCTTGTTTGGGTTGGCCTTTCAAGGAACAATTTACGTGTAGCCATTATAGCATTTACTTGTAGCCACCGAGCCCCATTGGTAGCTCAGACCATAAAGAATCTGCCTACAAGGTGGGAGACCTGGATTTGATCCCTGGGTCGGGAGACCTGGATTTGATCCCCCTGGAGAAGGAAATGGCACCGCACTCTAGTATTCTTGCCTGGAGAATCCCATGGACAGAGAAGCCTGGCAGAAGTCACGAGTCCAACACGACTGAGCAACTAACATACACACACACCGCAGACACTTACAACATGGTTGTGTCTCATTCTTGGGACAGGGGCAGTGAATTCCTACATAACTGTTCTGTGCCTCCATCCTGAGTAAAGACACCCGGGGCTCCCTCACCCGCGCCCCTGCAGAGAGCGCTGTGCCAGACAGTGCCGCAGCGTGGCTGTGGCACCTGTATCATACACGTGTCCTCGCTACAGCGGCACCTTCTGAAAGTTCTACCTCACGATGCGAGCGTCTGACATTTTCTCAGGGGAGCGTTCTGAGGAACTGCTGGGAGGCAGGCAGCGCTAACCATGTCATTCTGCCTCTTAGGTATTTTAACGAGATGTCTGCACAAGGATTAAGACCTCGCACTGTGTCCAGCCCAATCCCTTACACACCTTCTCCCAGTTCAAGCCGGCCAATATCACCCGGTGAGTATGTGTTCTCGGCTGCCTCTGCGACTCATTTCTGCTGTATTTATTAGGTACCCCTGAATACGTTTCCTCCCAGCATATAAAAGTCTTATAAACAGAGAGAGGTCATGTGTTGTCCAGAAACATCAAAAAAAAATGACCAATACCATCACAACAGTCTTTGCTTCAAATTTTTAAGCACAAATATTGTAATGCCAGCTGGTGGTTTTCTTCAGTTTTTCTGCAACCAAAAAATGTAATTTAACTCAAAAAAACCTTTGTGAAAAGACTATCTTTGACTATGATTTTAGGTGCCAATGAATTGACAAGAACTTTGGGTAGATATTTTTGAGATGCATCAAAGTTTATTATGGGTTCTCTTGTTATATTCTGTGTTCACTATCTCCTTTTTATCCTCAGAATAATTAATGCAGATGTTGTATTAAAATTGAGGGAGCAGTGATGCGGAAGTTCCATAGCTACTGATCAGATGGCCAGGAAGTGGCAAGGCAGGGCACGTCTTATTTCCAAGGCCTGTGTCCTTCCGAGCACAGGCTGCCTCCTGCTGTTTGCAGCAATAGAGTGGGCCTCGGCCCTGGGACGCAGACCGGGCAAGAAGGAACTGGCTTTGCTTCTGTCTCTCGCTTTGCTCCTCAGAATCCTTCCCCTCANGTGGCAAGGCAGGGCACGTCTTATTTCCAAGGCCTGTGTCCTTCCGAGCACAGGCTGCCTCCTGCTGTTTGCAGCAATAGAGTGGGCCTCGGCCCTGGGACGCAGACCGGGCAAGAAGGAACTGGTTTTGCTTCTGTCTCTCGCTTTGCTCCTCAGAATCCTTCCCCTCAAAGGCAGGCTTGTCTTCATCTGACCCCAAAAAACTCTCTCCCCGGGGTCCCTGGCTCCATACCCACACAGCATGGAATTCTCGGGCCAGGAGGGCAAATTAATGATTGATCCAGCAGGGAAGAAAGGAAGGTAGGGAGGGAGGGCAGTGCGTGGAGTGGGGAAGGAGAGGTAGCCGGCCAAGGGCTTGTGTCTTGTGACTGAAGCGTCTAGGCTGCTCTTCTTGTGCTGGCTTGTAAACAGCTTTTCAGCAGAGTTGGGGGAAAAGTGTAGGGGGTGGGGGAAGGGAGCTGGAGGGACAGTTTCACAGCAGAATAAAGTGAGGTGATGGCTTTAAAGGGTGGCAGCAGTAAAGGCTTTGTGGCCTGGGACAGTGAAGCAGCTTCACGTTAGGGTGTCATCTCGTTTTGTCCGTTGTGATAATGGGACACCGAGGATCGATGCCCTTCAGGCTGACACAGGGGAAGCTCCGCAGCCAGGCAGGTGGCTGAGGATAGCAGGAGGCAGAGATGGCTTGGTTTTGTGAGTTTAGGAGCCAGCCCAGCTCTATGCTGCTACGACTCTTTGTAAGAGGGGTCACACTTCTTGGTTTTTGTTGGTCTGTTTTTGCCCAAGCCACGTGGCATGCAGAATCTTAGTTCCCTGACGAGGAATCAAACTCATGGTGCCTGCAGTGGAAGTGCAGAGTCTTAACCACTGCCCACCAAGGACATCTCTAGAAGGGTCATTTTTTTTTAAAAGGCCAACACAAATTGTGGCAGCTTTTGTCCACTTGGGGCCGGCAGGCTCTCAGGCATCTGACAAAGTAAAGAGGGGCTGTTTGCAAATCAAAAGGACTTTCTGTTGTGGATCTTCAGCACAATCATCACTTGTTCTTGCCCCAAAGGATGTTCCTGAGTCTGTTTCTCCTGCTCTGCAGTGGCCTTGAGATCTCTCCAGAAGCTTGTCTCTTAAGCTGCCTCTCAGGTTTCCCCAAAGAGCATGTGGGTTTCACTACCAGGAGGATAAAGGTCTTCTTTGCTTTCTGATTTATTGATGGGGAAGAAAGTTGTGAGTTAGGAAGACGCAAGAAAGAGGAAGGCTTTTATAGCTCATACTGATGCTGATTCATGTTAAGTATAATTTAGTGTGCTCTTTGATTTATTTAAACCTAAATGCATGTGATCTCTAATTCATAAAATGTAGTGTTGTGGTCACTGAAGAAACCAAAAACAAAAGTGAGACCTTGGTTGGGAATATTAACTTCTATGGTAACAGATACTCTGCAGGAAGATTTATTGCATGCACAGAATTTTGGCTTTTGCTGTCCCTGTTGCTATAATGTGGAGCTTCCTTGTATAGACAAGCTAGTTTTGGGTGTCCATTAATACTACATCATAGTAAGTAACAGCTAGATTTTTTCTTTTTAAATTTCAGTCAGCTTTTGTGAGAACATTTGTAGCATCTTTGAAATTCTAGAATATCATCAAAGTAGATTATAAACTCCTTTTGGCAGTGGAATTACTCCTATTCTCTCTAGTCCATTGCGTGCATAATATATGAGCAACATCTGAATTTTCAAGTGTTCTTTTCACTTTATTTTTTATTGAAAGAATTTGTGGTTCTCAATATTGTGAATATCTAATCACTTCTTTAGTGGAACTGTGCTGTTTGTATAGTTTTCATTTCCATTTTAAGTATTTTGGCTCTTCTTCCCTTACCATTTCTGGTTAACATTGGCAGTCTTGTATTTTCATTAACTTGTTGGAATATTTTGAGGGCTGTCTCACAACTTGATTGAAAGGAACGTTTCCCAGAACTTACTAAAAATTCTAGCTTATATGTGGACTTGTACATGTGGATTAC
Source organism: Neotragus moschatus (assembly GCA_006410615.1). NCBI lineage: Eukaryota > Metazoa > Chordata > Mammalia > Artiodactyla > Bovidae > Neotragus > Neotragus moschatus. The sequence continues at coordinate 970,670 of SJYA01003125.1, forward strand.
ATAGAGTACTATTTTTTCCAGCAATTTTTTTGAAGTTGTTGCCTATTTTATATAGCCTAAGAAAAAGCCGTTCCCAATTAGCACGTTTTCATGTGCCTACATCAGGCATGGGGAATAATGAAGTTTCTGAAAGGATCTATACTGCAGTAGCAACAAGCATAGCTGCTGCCCCCATCTTGGTTTCTAATTCCATTCTCCAGTTAAAAGAACTGAGGCTCTTTGAAGAAATGTATGTTTCTGGGGCCTGGGGCAGGGAATATATGAGATGAATGTGGACATTCCGGTAATGCTAACATAGTAAGGAGAAGTGCAAAAAACGCAAAGATAAGGATAGTTCCAAGAGACACAGTAACTAGCTGAAAGGGCTCCCAAAGGCCAAAACTGGAACATTTGAACGATAAATAGTGTAATAGTAGATTGTGACCCAAACAGAAAACCAACATCCATCAGTTCACACTGATCTAAATAAATGACTAAGTAAATAAACAGGGAGAAGAGATACATCTCTCATTACAGAGGAATTCCAAATAATTGATGTAGATAGTCTGTCCTCATGGAAATGGAACTAGCTCCCGGATGTGTAAATGTGGACTGCAGACGAGGACTTGCAGAGACTGCAGTGTGAGAAGGAAGGGGAAAGAGTGCCTTCATAATGGAGAAACTTCACAGGTACTAAGGTCAGCATCGACAGTGGTCAGTCATGGTAGTAGTATGTACCCTTGATATGAGGGCTTCCCATTTGGCACTAAGAACCCACCTGCCAACATAAGAGGTGCAGGTTCGGGCCTTGGATCAGGAAGATCCCCTGGAGGAGAACATGGCAACCCACTCCAGTGTTCTTGCCTGGAGAATCCCATGGACAAAGGAGCCCGGTGGGCTATAGGGTCTCTGCCCAGAGGGTCGCAGAGAGTCAGACACGACTGAAGTGACTTAGCACACACACACCCTTGATACAATGTGATGAGAAGAGCCCTTTACCTCTGCGGTCTTCCTCCCCAAAGCCCATCACCCCACGTGGAAAATGTCAGACAGTAGAGGGACCCTCTATCAGTACACCTTAAAACTGACGGGGTCATGAAAAAATAAGGAAGTTTGAGGAACTATCTCAGCCAAGAGGTGCCTAATGAGACATGACAACTGTGCGAGGAACATGCTATCCTAAATGGATTCCTGAAACAGAAGAGGATAATAGGGAAAACCTCAGGAAGTCCAGATAACGTATGAACCTGAGTTGGTAGTAATGTATCAACGTTGGTTTATTAGTTGTGAAAAAAGTACCACAGGGGCATAAAAAGTTAATAATAGGGAATCTGTTGGAATTCCCCAGCAAGCCACTGGTTAGGACTGCATGCTTTCAATTCCAGGGTCATGGGTTCAGGCCCTGGTTGAGGAACTGCTGCTGCTGCTAAGTCGCTTTAGTCGTGTCCGACTTTGTGCGACCCCATAGATGGCAGCCCACCAGGCTCCCCCGTCCCTGGGATTCTCCAGGCAAGAACACTGGAGTGGGTTGCCATTTCCTTCTCCAATGCAAGAAAGTGAAAAGTGAAAGTGAAGTCGCTCAGTGGTGTCCGACTCTTAGTGACCCCNAAAAAAAAAAAACAGAGTTTTCTTCTTTTTAAAGGCTGAATAATATTCCATTGCATGTTTATATCATGTTTTCTCTATCCACTTGTCTGTTGATGAACTTCTGGGTTGTTTCTATGTCTTGGCTACTGTGAATAGTGTTGCTATGAACCTGTGGGTGCAAATTTCTTTTCCAGATCCTGTTTTCAATTCTTTTGGGTAAATACCCTGAAGTGGGATTGCTGGATCATTTATGGTAGTTCTATTTTTAATTTTTGAGGAAGCTCCATAATGCTTTCTGTAGCATTTGCACCTGTTTACATTCTCATCAGCAGTGCACAGGGTTCCCGTTTCTCCACCTCCTTGCCGACCTTTAGAAATGTTTATTTTTATTTTTTCTAATAGCTACACTAACAGATGTAAGATCATATCCTGTTGTGGTTTTGACTTGCTTTTCACTGATGATTAATGATGTTGAGCGTCTTGTCATGGATCTATTGGCCATCTGTTTGCCTTTTTTGGAAAAGTGTCTGCTGAGGTTCTCTGCCCATTTTTTATCAGGTTATTTGTTTGTTTGCCTTTGCATTGGGTGAGTTCCTTACATATTTTGGATATTATTCCATATTATTCCCTCATCTGATACATGATTTATAAATACTTTCTCCCATTCCATAGGTTACCTTTGTGTCGATTGTTTCCTTCGCTGAGCAGAAGCTTTTTAGTGTACTGCAGTCCCATTTGGCTATCTTTGCTTTTGTGGCTGTGTTTTTGGTGTCATATCTAAGAAATCATTGCCAAGACCAAGTTATAAAGCTTTCCCCTATGTTTCCTTATAGATGTTTTATGGTTTCAGGTTTTATGTGTAAGTCTTTTAATTCATTTTGAGTTGATTTTTTTGTGTGTGTAAGTTAGGGCTCCAGTTTCATTCTTTTTGCATGTGAATGTCAAGTTTTCTCAGCACCATTTGTTGAAGAGACCACCCTTTTACCATTGCATATTCCTGGCACCTTCATTGAAATCATCTGACCATTTATGCGTGGACTTATATCTGGACTGTGTAGTCTGTTCTAGGGCTTGCCTTTTATATCCTTTGTTTTCCATCCATCAGGCCATTTGGTGAGCCCATCAATCCTCTTATCCATTTGCATTTTTGTGGATGAATAAGAACTTTTACATTTTGGGGGGGGGGGTGCCTCAAGGCATGTGGGATTTTAGTTCCCTAACCAGGGAAGGACCTGTGNGACTGTGTAGTCTGTTCTAGGGCTTGCCTTTTATATCCTTTGTTTTCCATCCATCAGGCCATTTGGTGAGCCCATCAATCCTCTTATCCATTTGCATTTTTGTGGATGAATAAGAACTTTTACATTTTGGGGGGGGGGGTGCCTCAAGGCATGTGGGATTTTAGTTCCCTAACCAGGGAAGGACCTGTGCCCCTTGCATTGGCAGCATGGAGTCTCGACCACTAGACCACCAGGGAAGTCCCAGAACTTCCCTGTTTTTAAGCCTCCTAGCTGCTTAAGACACCAGAGAGTTGAGTCCAGACTAATACTCACAAGTTGTTGTTATATTTCAGGTCTCTCATATGCAAGCCACACAGTTGGTTTCACGCCACCAACTTCACTGACTCGAGCCGGAATGTCTTACTACAATTCCCCAGGTCTTCATGTGCAGCACATGGGATCATCCCATGGTATCACAGTAAGTATCCATGCAGGAAGCAGCACTTCATGCCTGATGGTGGTAGCGGCTGGTATAGCGACATGGGAGCTGGTATTGATGCCCTTGGAACTTTACCTTTCTTATTCCTTCAGTTCATCGTAAACTTCTAGATATCTCCCAACAAGTCAATGCCGCATTGTGGTGTTGAAACTAAAATCCTTCTCAGGAGGCAGAAACTTGACCTTCACTTTCTTTGAAAAATTGCCCTTCATGAAATGTAGTTTGAACTCTGGCCAATGCCATGATTGAACTCTAGCCAGCTCCTTGCCATACTGAATTATTGTTGGTTGCCATCACATCTAAAAGTATTTATTGTCTGTATCGTCACAGTTCGCTGACCCTCAATATTCTTCCTGAAATTAGATTGATTTCTAGTTTCATCCAGAATTTTCTTTCCTGAAATTAGAAGGAACCTTATGTGTATCTGGTTCGGACCCTATTCAGCAGAGTATTTTCTTTAGAGCTGGCTATGTAGTTGAATAAGAAGCTTGTTGGAAATGTCACTAATAGAGGTTTGAGAACAGGGTAGAATGGAGGGTGTTTCCAGCGAGGGAATCTTGAAAAGAAGAACCCTATTCTACAAAAAAAAAAAAAAAAAAAAGAGTGTGTAAGATATTTCTGAAGCTGTTTTGCTGGTTTGATGAGCTTTACATAAAAGCAGGCATTTTTGGTTGAGCCATAGCTTTCAGGATCTCGAAAACTTGTTTGAGGGATGGAAGGAACTGGAGGCATACAACAGAGAGAAAAGATTTCAAGGGAGGATGTGACAGCTGTTTTTTCATTCTCAGACAGTCTTGTTGAAGGCCCCAAATCCAGTCGTTTGGTCAGTGCACATTTCATAGTGATTTTGTGTAGCCTTTTCCTAGGCGTCAATGCACAGTCTAGCTTGTTGAAGTTTTCGTGACGAGTTTGAAAACCACTGGGGACGGACAAGGACATGGCCGGTGTTTTGTCTCCATGGGTCCGCTTCTGGGCAGCCTTAGCCCCGAGTCAGGCTGGGTTAGGGGTGCGCCTGTATGCCTGGTCTGACCTGCTGTTCCTGTCCTCTCTGCAGAGGCCTTCACCGCGGAGAAGCAACAGTCCTGACAAATTCAAACGGCCCACGCCACCTCCGTCTCCCAACACACAGACCCCCGTCCAGCCACCGCCACCTCCACCTCCGCCACCCATGCAGCCCGCGGTCCCCTCGGCAGCCACCTCGCAGCCTGCCCCCTCGCAACATTCGGTGCACCCTTCCTCCCAGCCTTAACGCATGTGCTTAGTCCAGACCCCACGGGGGGACTCGTTCATACAGTGGAGCCGTCGACTCGACGCCAAAGGCTTCCTTCCCTGGCATATTCGGATCTGACTTATTTGCACTGAGGTTACCTAGGCTTCACTATTCATTGTGTTGTAAATGTGTATCGGAAACGCAGCCAGTGTTGTGGGTCTACAACACTAAACAGACGACTTTTTGCCATCGGTGTTCTACTTGAATCCACATGTGCGTCCATTCCCTGGCTGGGAACCTCGGCTTTTCAACTCTTCGGTAGTTAAGCAGCAGTGTGCAATTTTTCGCTTGGCCCCCAGAGCTTCATTTTCCTGGCTTTTAGGTTTGTAAAATAAAAAGGGATCTCTTTTTTATATTTTTTTCCATGAATTTGCAGAAAATCACTGAGCTGTTAGGACTCCCCTCCACCCCCCATTATAATGGTGTTTACCAAGCATCCCAGTAACTCAGCACTACAGTTCAGACCTTTGAAAATCTAGCTCTCAGTATAGACCAGAAAGTTAGCTGGATCAGTGCCCAAGATCATGTTTAATAGAGCTTTCTAACTGATACACTTTGTATGGGGTATGTTCAGTGTATCTCAACACCCACATCTCTTGTAAAAGAGGTCGCCTCAAGCATTGGGTCACATGGCTGTATCTTCTCCATAGACGTGGGATGGATAATTATTGTATATCTAGGTGTGATTCTGTCTTTACCCTTGATGTTAACCCACCCACACTAGCCCCCTCTCCTGTGAGTTGCTAACTACCCACCGGTGGTTGCGATGGCTGATAAGAACATGCCGTGTGATTTCTGCTGCCAAAGGCAGTGTGATTGTAATAAAAACAGCTATTTTCCCTTTCCATTCATTACTTGTGTTGCCCTAAAATAGAGTGCGAACAGATATTTTAAAGGTGCAAAAATACTATTAGAAAATACTGTTTGAAATGAACATTATGGGAATACCTTGGCGTAATGGCCACAAAATACTTTCTCTCTTAGCAGGAAAGAGCTATAGAGGCAAGTAGCACATTAGCCTTGAGGACTGCTTATTTTGTCCAGGAAAAACAAGTGCAGTGTTCAAAGAAGTATATCCTGAATGCATTATTTTCATTCATTCAGCACAAACAAATTGTTTGGTTTCACTTTAAAGTGGAACCCTGTGAGTCACTCTTTGAAACACCTTTATTTTGGCTTTTCAGCAGTTACTGTTTTGTACTTTGGTAGTAAAGTGATTTTTACCACCTGTGTTTGCATATTTATATATGCTGTGGATGGAAATAACTTACTAGAGAATGTATATTTTATGATGAGAATGTGTATCTGTTGGATATAATCAGAGAACTGAAAATTAATTTATCCATAATTTTTAAGAGTCCATGTTTTGTGACTACCACTTCTCATAGCTAGCTCTTTACTGAACACACTCCTAAGTATAAGGAACCATAACATTGTAGATACTTAATATTGTACAGTAGAGAAACCTCCATTTTTGCCTTCAAATGCATATTTAAGAGTTAGAGAATGAGAAAAAGTCTTGTTGGCTAATAGTGTTTGACTAGCATCTTAAGAACTTGAGAGTAAAAGCAACAATAGGATTTCTTTTTTCAGCTCTTTCAGTTTCCACCCTCCAACTGAGAGCATCGCTCCTCAGTTGTTTGAAAGAAATCATAAGTCTATATAAATTTTATTTATAATCTTAGTACAGTTCTCAAACATGGGGAAGAAGTTTGGCGTTTGATTATTGAGGCTTGAGGTTTTTAATTCAATCAGATGGGGTCCTGTCCAGCCTGGGTATTTCACCAATGGCTCACTGTCCCTCCTGGCACCTGGCCATTTTGAGGAATTCTGAGAGCAGGCAAACAAGTGTTGCCTGCATGGTACAGTTCTCAGTTTTTCTTAGAGGAGAAATATGGTCTATGTTTACAAGAATTTTCTACAAGACTGTAGGCTTCAGAGCTGTTGGATAGAGGGTCTTGGGCTCAAACAAGAGAGTCTAAAATGTAATGATCTTCCCTCTGCTTGCTAGCAATTTAGTGATCTCTGGAAAGCACAAAAGTTAAAACATTGTCCTACGGTGACTGAAAAAACACTTGGAGGAGCAAACAGTTCTGATAAATGCCTTCTAGAGACAGGTCCTTAACATTCAGATTTCTGCAGGAAGGTGACGCCAGTTTCCCTAGACTAGTCATTTCATTGCAAAATAATGCCCAGCTCCTTCAAATAGCACTTTTTCACTATAAATCTGTTGCCTCTCCCAGTGGACATTCTGGATTGATAGAACAAACACTACTCTTTTGAACTGATGCCATTTCGGGTCCTGTTTGAGTGTTTTTTATAACCCTGTGGGGAGCCTGTCACACTTACGCAGTACCTGCTAGGGCAGCTCCTTGGCAGTTGTTCAGCCCCCAAGGACCCCAAAGGTTTCCACCTCAAGCGCACAGAGGCAAAAGCCCCCTCGTCCACAGGAAGCTGACATACCTGGAGCATGTCTTTTGGGGGCTGAATGCAGTTTCTGCTATTCCTGGTGCCCACCCACAACCCTGGACTGACTCCCAGAGGCCTTGGAAGGCAGGTGGGAGGTACAGCAGGTTCAATAGCTTCGTTTTCCTGTCTCACTGACAGAGACCCTTGGCTATCACTGTGCTGCTAATAGTAGAAGTACTTGTCGCCAGATGACCATGCCTTTTATACAAAACCAAATTACTTTCCCTAACACCTGATGCCTCTCTGGGCTCTGGACTGCTCTCTGACATTCAGCATGCTGGTATTCTAGACAGACTTCCAGTGATGTGGTAGATGATGGAAGTATTTAAGATTTGATTTAACCCACTCCTTTGTTCATTGAAAGGAGTTTGAAATTTTGAGCTCCTGAGAGCCTGACCACAACCATGGAATGAATGTGTGACCAGAATGTGGCTTTGACACCAAGTGCTGCCGCTGCCCCTTTGTAATTGGCTTCTCACTGATTTGACCAGAAATAATGGATAATGTGAATTTTTGTTAACTGTTCAGTTGTAGAAAGATAGAATATGTTATCGCCCTTTGTTAGGCAGACATGAACTTTTCCTGCACGAAGCCTTGCTTGTAGAGGATGCCCTTACAATAAGGCAAGAAAAAGCATAGTAACTTGTGCTTGGAGAGCTCACTATTTTTATCTTATCGATAGAGAAGAAATAATTTCTGCATAACTTGATTCTTCTATCTAGTACTTGTATTATAGGTAACCAACACTGATAACTTTGTAGTGATGACTACCAAAGAAACGCATAGTAAAAACAACCTTTTATTTCCAAATTACTAAAGAGCCAGCCATTGACGCTGCTATGTGAGTTCCATGCTCAAGAGCCATTGTAAGAGATTAAGGGGTTTTTAGGTTTTGGGGTTTTGTTTTGGTTTTGCTTTTTTGTTGTTAGGGTTTTTTGTTTTTCTTTTAGTTTCTTTCCTTTTTCTTTCTCTCTCTCTCTCTTCTTTTTTGGATAAAACACACACAGCTGTTAGTATAAAATTATAGGAAGCATGTTCCAGAGTGCTCAGCAGTTGTGGTTAACTGCCAAGCCCTGGTTGCCTCTCGCTAGGCAATGGAAGGAATCTTCTGTTCATGATAGTGTGGGTGATGTGTGTGCAAGCGTGTGTGTGTGCATTCATGCCTTAACCGGGGTTACTGCTCAACTTTAGTTCTTGACCTAGTCCGCACTGTCATCTAGATTGTGTTGTACATCTCGATCTGAACTTCATCCTGGCGAAAACAAAGTTGCAGGCACAACAGTTTGAGAATGCATTCCTCCAGCAGAGTGTTGGATCAGGTTGACCCTGAGCCTTCTTTGGACTTTATTTGGAACTAGGCGTGGAAAGCAAAAGTGTACTGTCCCAAGGAAAGACATCAACAAGGAAGAGGAGAGAGCCAAGTGCTAGCATGTCTTTGGCCTCTGCGTATCTGTGCACACTGTATGTCGTTCATAATAGCTTGTCTACAACTTGACTAGGTTGGAGTTCTGCTAATAGTGGCAATCTTGACATTTCTTGGTTAGAATTTAGAGAGATGTAAGACTTCCAATTAATGTCTTATTTACTTCTTTATGTTGATTAGCCTTTGATACATGTGCTGAATCAGAACCTAAATAAAGATAATTTTTTAAAATGAACCTCTTGAGCTTTCTACCCTATCTCTTTCTTTCTGGTCTTTGAGTCAGAAAATGAATATTGTTTCCTTGTGGCTCCTGATAGACATTCGTCTTGGGTTCTGAATACTGAAGGCTGCCTTAGAAAGTGAGTTTAAGAAGAGGAAACAAGAGACTGGTACTGCTCTGTTTCTTAATCAGGATGCTGGTTATCTGGATGTACTGAGGTTTTGACCCTACATTGAACTGTGACTTTATGGTCTGTATCGTATATATGTGTGTTGTATTTCACTTGAAAACCATAAACCTGGGAGATTATGAAAAGGAAAGGGAAACCACACTCATTTTCAAAATGTTACCTATAAACAAGAGGTACACGTGTATACACACACGTGCCAAGTAGCTTCAGTTGTGTCCGACTCTTTTCCACCCTGTGGACTATAGCCTACAAAGGTGATCAGTATACTTGAGAGCAAGGATTTGAGTGGGTGTGGCTCCGTAGTGCCTTTCTCTTCCTCGGGAAGATAAGATTTCTGGTCTCAGCAAGAGTGAGGAATGAGGAACCTGCGTTGTTGGGCTCCCTGCCTTGTAAGTGGAAGGATGGTGTCCTGAGTCCAAGCAGTCTACTCTGTTAGGGAACCTTTGCAGCACTGTGAGCACATAACCTGGTTACATAATTTCATTACAAACACACACAATATACGTATTCAGTGGCTTCAGTCGTGTCTGACTCTACAACCCCATGGACTATAGCCCTCCAGGCCCCACTGTCCATAGTATTTTCCTGGCAAGAATACTGGAGTGGGTTGCCATGCCCTCCTCCAGGGCATTTTCCCAATCCAGGGATTGAACCTGTCTCTTACATCTCCTGCATATAAGGTTGGCTGCTAAGTCACTTCCGTCGTGTCCGACTCTGTGCGACCCCATAGACGGCAGCCCACCAGGCTCTGCCGTCCTTGGGATTCTCCAGGCAAGAACACTGGAGTGGGTTGCCATTTCCTTCTCCAATGCATGACAGTGAAAAGTGAAAGTGAAGTCACTGAGTCCTGTCCAACTCTGAGCGACCCCATGGACTGCAGCGTACCAGGCTCCTCCGTCCATGAGATTTTCCAGGCATGAGTACTGGAGTGGGGTGCCATCGCCTTCTCCAATAAGGTTGGCAGGCAGGTTCTTTACCACTAGCACCACCTGGGAATCCCTTATACAGGTACACGCACATACATAGTCAGGCTTGGGAAAATACATTTGGGACATCTGTAGAATTTTCTCTTTCAGTTCTAGGTTTGAGTACCAGTTCCTTCACTGGCTCAGATGATAATCTGCCTGCAATACAGGAGACCCAAATTCAATCCTGAGTTGGGAAGATCCCCTAAAGAAGGAAGTGGCTACCCACTCCAGTATTCTTGCCTGGGGAATCCCATTGGCAGAGGAGCCTGGAGGCCTATAGTCCATGGGGTTGCAAAGAGTCAGACATGACTGAGTGACTAAGCAAAAATGATGTTTTCAATTTGATTGGCCGTTTGATGAGTTGACCAAAATCATCTCGTGGCAGGGAAGTTTTAGTTGTAACTTGAAAATATTGACCAAGACACTATCCAGGACCTCCGAATTCAGGACTTGGCTTCATTTGCCAGCTTTGGTTTTCTAATCTGCATGTTGGAAACAGCCATTCTTATTTCAGGTAGAATTTGAAGAAAATGGGATTTCAAGCAGAGTACTTTAACATGTAAGTTATAAAGTTTAAGCTATATGTGCACTTCTTTTTTACACATGGTGCCTCTAAAATCAAAATGGTTTAGAAACTTTTGGTGTTTATGTAAAACTCTATAGGTAAATCTGGGCCCTTACTTTAATATATAAGCTGTTTGAATTGAAAAAATACTTAGGGAAATACAGTTGTTTTCAGTGACTAATGTATTGATACAATTCAGACCCAAACTTTTAAACATTTTCCTAGAAATAGAGGAAGAAGTCAGTGCTTGGTAAATTTTTATTGTTCAGTGGCTCAGTTGTGTCCAACACTTCATGAACCCATGGACTGCAGCATACCAGGCTTCCCTGTCCTTCACTCTCTCCCGGAATTTGCTCAAACTCATGTCCGTTGAATCGGTGATGCCATCCAACCATCTCATCCTCTGCCACTCCCTTCTCCTCCTGCCTTCAGTGTTTTCCACCCTCAGGGTCTTTTCCAATGAGTCGGCTCGTCACATCAGGTGGCCAAAGTATTGGAGCATCAGCTTCAGCATCAGTCCTTCCAGTGAATCTTCAGGACTGATTTCGTTTATGATTGACTAGTTTGCTGTCCAAGGGACTCTGAAGGTATGGTTTGTGTCAGATGTTTATGTCAACATAGACACTGAGTTTCTGTCCTTTAAAACATTTCTTTCATATCTCCTCTAATTCCATATTACATTGAAATCTTTTGAACGAAAGGTACTAGCTCTTTTTCTTAAGATCTTATTTTCTGATACCCTACTAATGACTGAGTGCAACTTTTAAAGACTACTAATTATCCTAAGGGATTCCCTGGTAGCTCAGCTAGTAAAGAATCTGCCTGCAATGCATGAGACCCCAGTTTGATTCCTGGGTCTGGAAGATCCGCTGGAGAAGGGATAGGCTACCCACTCCAGTGTTCTTGGGCTTCCCTAGTGGCTCAGCTGGTAAAGAATCTGGCTACAGTGCGGGAGACCTAGATCCAATCCCCGGGTTGGGAAGATCCCCTTCTGGCCTGGAAAATGCCATGCACTATATAGTCCATGGGGTTGCAAAGAATTAAACATGACTGAGAGACTTTCAATTATCCCAAAAAGAGATCTGAGTCATTAATCTGAAGATTTTTCATATTAAAAAGAAAAAAACAGACTCAGAAGTGAAACAGATGATAGAATTAGTAGGCAAGGATATGAAAACAGCCATTATAAACATTTTTCACAGGTTCTGGAAGGCAGACTCCATGAGCATGATGAAGAAAATGAAACATAGAAAAAAGATTCCAGTTGAACTTCTAGAGAAAAAAAAATACAGTATCTGAAATATGTAAGGCAACAAAAACTCAACTCTTCTGTGGGTTGTATTTATGCTCTTTAAATGTTCCTTTGAAAAGCAACTGCTGAAATTCAAGTTAAGTCCAGTTAACCTACTTTCCTTCCATCCCTCTCCCCTGAGATGGCTTTGTCTGGGTGCTGTAAATGCTTTTGGGAAATTATTAACCTTGGGAACTGCCTGACTATGGCTGTTCATCACTTTAATGCTGGGCATGAAGCCTGAGATTTGCCGTAGCTAGGTGGAGTAAAAAGTGTCCTGTGAGTTCAGGTCTAGTCTAAATTCAGTTTTCTGGGTTTTGGCTTCCTCACCTGTAAAATAAGAATGAGAATTGTATTACCAAGTCCAAGCTCGTACTTCTTACCGAACGACAGACCAGTGAATCAAGAGACAAGGTGTTGGGCCAAGGAACAACAACTTTATCTGGAAAGCCAGCAAACTGAGAAGATGGTGGACTCACGTCCCAGACAACCATGTTACCCGAGATAGAAAGGGATGGATGTGGGGAGAGGGGGTTGGTTGGTTGTTGCAAACTATTCAGTGTCAAAAATCCTTTGTTCTTGGAGCTGTCCATGTAGGTCAGGTCGCTCTGTTCCTGTAAACCTCCAGCAACACAAATATTCTCTCTTCTGCAATTTTTCATCGCTATATGATGAGAAAAGTGTTATACCTTTAAAGGTGAAAGCCTTGAGAAGGGGCTTTCCTATATATTTCAGGCTGTAGATGACATTATTTTTACAGAAGATGGAGAACCAGTATGAGTAAGCGGCGACAGAGCCCAAGGGTTCGAGCTAAAGGAATAGACTCAATGTGGAGTCAGATTTGTTCTCTGTTGCAAATGGAATTGTTGGGATCCAGTGAACACTGGTAAAACTTGGGAGAATATAAGTCTTCATGTTGTCACTTCTAAACTGTTTCTAGTGTTTCATTCATTCTTGTAGTTGTTCGGTTGCTCAGTCATGTCTGACTCTTTGCGACCCCAGGGACTGTAGCGTGCCAGGCTTCCCTGTCCTCTGGTGGTCCAGTGGTTAGGGCTCTGCACTTCCACTGCAGAGGGGCCTGGGTTTCAATCCCTGGTCTGGAAACTTAAGATCCTGCATGCCACATGGTGCAATCAAAGGGGGGAAAAAAACCCATAATTTAATCCATTTAAGGCCTTTTGAAGATAAAACTAGGGTTTGAAGATAAAACTGACAGGGTACTTCAGTCTTCCACAGTCTTGTGTTTCCAGCTCCTCACTGATGTTCTAAAGAACATAGGAATGAAATTCGTGCCATGTGCCGAAGCCTCTGTGGATGACCCTATTTCTCAAGACAACAGAACTGTAATCTATGTTGAAATAACCTTCCTAGAATGTCCTTTGTCCCTTTTCACACCATCTCCCAAGACCCAGCAACAGTTTTCTGTTTAATCAGTAGGTCATTTTCATGACCTTCCTGGGAGTTTGCTTCTTCCCTAGTCACTTCCTTCACCGCCCCTGGGCAGCTACTGATCTGTCTTGTGTCCCTATGATGGCCACCCCGTGTTTGATGAGGGATGCTAGCAAGGTGTGTGAGGGATCTCAGTAACATGAGGTGAGCCAGGGAGTGTGACGCATTGCATCAGGTCTGCTACAGGTGGCCTGGGGGCTAAATACTTCTAACCACCTGGTCCCACCACTTCATGGCAAATGGATGGGGGAAAAGTAAAAACAGTGACCAGTTTTATTTTCTTGGGCTCCAAAATCACTGGGGACAGTGACTGTAACCACAAAATTAGAAGATGCTTACTCCTTGGAAGGAAAGTGAAAGTGGAGTCGCTCAGTCGTGTCCAACTCTTTGCGACCCCATGGACTGTAGCCTACAGGCTCCTCCATCCATGGGATTTTCCAAGCACGGATACTGGTTGCTGTTTCCTTCTCCTGAAAGGAAAGCTATGACAAACCTAGACAGAGTATTAAAAAGCAGAGACATCATTTTGCCGACAAAGGTCCAGATACTCAAAACTATGGTTTTTCCAGTAGTCATGCATGAATGTGAGAGTTGGACCATAAAGAAGGCTGAACACTGGAGAACTGATGCTTTTGAATTGTTCTAGAGAAGACTCTTTAGAGTCCCTTGGACAGCAAGGAGATCAAACCAGTCAATCATAAAAGAAATCAATCCTGAATATTTGTTGAAAGGACTGATGCTGAAGCTGAAGCTCCAATACTTTGGCCACCTGATGCAAAAAGCAGACTCAGTGGAAAAGACCCTGATGCTGGGAAAGATTGAAGGCAAGAGAAGGGGAATGACAGAGGATAATATGGTTGGATGGCATCACTGACTCAGTGTACATAAGTTTGAGGAAATTCCAGGAGATAATGAAGGACAGAACAGAGGAGTCTGGTGTGCTACAGTTCATGGGGTCACAAAGAGTTAGTTGGACATGACTTAGAGAATGAATAACAACAAAAATCATTTGATTTGGCCCAAGTATGCATGAAAAACATTTTTCCCCCCAAACTGGAGAGATGTAATGTATTTTTAAAATTAATTAATTATTNGTCTGGTGTGCTACAGTTCATGGGGTCACAAAGAGTTAGTTGGACATGACTTAGAGAATGAATAACAACAAAAATCATTTGATTTGGCCCAAGTATGCATGAAAAACATTTTTCCCCCCAAACTGGAGAGATGTAATGTATTTTTAAAATTAATTAATTATTTATTTATTTGGTTGCCCCAGGTTTTAGTTGTGGCAAGCAGGATCTTTAGATGCAGTATGCGGGATCTATTTCCCTGACTAGGGATCAAACCCAGGACCCCTGCATTGGGAGCGTGGAGTCTTAGCCACTGGGCCAACAGGGAGGTCCCTGTAATGTGTTTTATTTTCCTTTTTTTTTTCTTTTTCCCCAGCTTCATTGAAAAATAACTGACCCATCACATGGTGTAAGTTTAATATATATTGCGTAATGATGACCACGATAAGGTTGGTGAACACATTGTCACCTCACATAGTTACTTACAGTTTATGAAATTTGGAATACCCTTGGATTTATAATAAGGGAGATTCTTCTTTTAAAAAAAAATCCAGATTTCTCATTGCTCAAAAAACTAAGAGCTCAGCAGGGCCTCGCCCCTCCATTGCTCAGGCAGCCAGGCTGAGCATAAACTATGCCCAGGGTGCAGAGGACATCTGTCCCTTCAGAGCCACAGTGCGCCCTGCAGGCTTTGAGTTTCTGAACCCCTGGCATAAGGTCCTCTAGGAATGAAGGCTAGAGCTTATGTGTGTGAATAAGAAAGGAGGGGGAAGAGTAGGAGAGTGAATGAGAAATACCATTATATGGTATTTCTACTGCAGAAAATTGAAGCCCTGTTTGGAGATAGGTTTGCACCAGAAGCTCCCAGCAGAAGTCCAACTAATAAGAAGGTGGTTTGTAGACACACAGTGGACTCTGGGAAATCAGTCTTTCATTTATGTACGTCTGTAGTTTGGGCTGCACTGGGTCTTTGTCTGGTACGCGAGCTCTTTAGTTGCAGTGCCAGCGCTCAGCAGTTGGAGCAGGCAGGCATGTTGCCCTGTAATATGTGGGATCTTAGGTCCCTGACCAGGGATTGAATCCACGTTCCCTACGTTGGAAAGTGGATTCTCTACCACTGGGCCAACAAGGAAGTCTCAGGAAATCAGTCTTTCTTGTAAGCCTCATAGGGAAGATTGGACAGAATTTGAGAAGCTATGAAGGTGTTCCTGGATTCTCTTAGCTGTGGTGCCGTCTAATTTGCCCCTTGCTCTCTCCAAATACAACAGACAGCATGGCTTCAGCAGGCTGAGGAGGAGGATGTGCCCATGGATGAAGAGATGTAGGGGAGATGAGTCAGAAAAGGATGTTGAGAAGTGTAACTGTCTGCCTTCTGGGAGAATAAGCCTTGGTTTGTCTTGCTTACCAATGGTCATGGTGTCAATTTTCCCCACTGTGGCTAATTTCAAGTCAGCAATATGAAGTCACTAAACTTGGAGAGAGAGGTACAATAGTAACACCATTATATGGTATTTCTACTGCACAGATATATTAGGGGTAACTAACCTTAAATACATAATAATAGAAAATTATACTGAAGCTGAAGCTCCATTACTTTGGCCATCTGATGCAAAGAGCCGACTCCTTGGAAAAGACCCTGATGCTGTGAAAGGCTGAGGACAGGAGGAGTTGAAGGGGGCGACAGAGGATGAGAGGGTTGGATGGCCTTACTGGGTTAAAGGACATGAGTTTAATCAAATGCTGGGAGAGAATGGAGGACCCGGAGGCCTGGCATGCTGCTGTCCGTGGGGTTACAGAGCTGGACATGACTTAGCGACTGAACCATAAATGGTGAAATAGAGTAAAATAATTAGGAGTAGGGTGGTTTAAGTATTTGTCACCTATGTGTTTTTTTTAACCTATGAGTTTTGTGGTTTAGGGGGGCCTAGGGCACCTTAGTTCCCCTACCAGGGATCGAATTCATGCCCCCTGCGGTGGAAACATGGAGTCCTAACTGCTGGGCCACAGGGAAGTCCCTTAACTTAACCTGTTTTTAATGCAATCTTTTACCTTAAATAATTGTATTCTAATAGTGTCTGTGTTTAACAACCAGCTCACAAAATTCCTGGCAGTTCAACAGTCAACTCTCTTGAGACTTTTGAGCTTGCTCTATGATACCTCTGGGTCAAAGGTCAAAGGAGGCTCCTGTATCAGAGTCCTTTCGTGTTTACAAGTCCCATTGCAAGGGGTGATGGGAGAGGAAGTGATTTATTTGGGAGCTCTCAAACCCCAAGCACAGGTGCAAGCACCGAGAAAGGCTGGATCTGGACTTGGCAAAGGACAAAAGGTTGAGGCTGAGACTCCCTTTGGAATCTCAAGGCAGCTGCGGCAGCTGCCCTTGTGGGAAAGATCCCAAGATTAGACCCAGGCACGCTGGCCTCAGTCACACACAGGTGGCACAGTCTCTGCAGTCAGTTTTCCCTGCGCTCTGCCTCCCCTCCCTCCTAAACCCCCCCCACCATCCTAAGTTTCAGTGGGGACAGGAGGTTGGAACTTCATCTTGCTGTTACTAGAGGTGCTGAGGAGCTCTGTAGTGGGTACGGGTTGTCCCTCGGCTCTACTTGAGACTGGCCTCCCCTTGTCCTGTTCCTCTCTGTCTGGTCGGACTATAAACTGAGCATCACATGTAAAATTTAAATAACTTGCCCAGGGCTTCCTGGATGGCTCCGTGGTAAAGAATCTTCCTGCCAACGCANGCATGGCACCCCTTCCTCTCTGAGGCTCATTCACAAGGCTGGGTGCCTGTGGTGGGGGGCGGGGTGCAGGCAGACCTGCCCTGTTGAGCCCTTCTCTCCACCCCAACCCCATCTCTCCCCCTTGTTTGCAGACTCACGGCAGATGCAGTTACTCTCTCGTTAAGTGCCTTCCCAGAATGGAAGTGGGCACGGGATTCAGCCTTCCCTGCTGGCAGAACTTGGGGGATTTCATCGCTGGAGCCAGGAAGCCTTCTCCACCCCAGTTGGGCAGCATAAAGGTCCCCAAGAGACAGTCTGGTTGAGTCAAGGCCCACCAAGTGCCACCGGCCGCCCCTGCAGCCTGACTTCCCCACACTGTTTTTAGCAAGAGGAAGAGGGAGGTGACATCTGATCAGAAGGCCTGGCTTCTAAGAGACAACTCAAGAAGGCAGAAAAGCTTCACCCGTTGCCTCCTCACTGCTCCTGGCATGGGAAAGGGCCTGGGCAGCTATGGATTTACCACCCCAAGAGAAACGGGAACAGGCACCCCACCTGAAACAATTCACTGCTGTCAAGAGCTGACAGCTGCGGTTGTCACTCCCTTCCCCCTAACTGTAACGTTTTATTTTGTTCAAGAGAAGTTTTTCTGCTCTATTTCTCATTCCCTACAAGGCCTGGTCCTAAGAGGTCCCTGGCAGGACGGGACTCAGAGCTCCGTACACCACAAATTGCATAAGTGTCCAAGAGAGTTCTGCATACCAGCCAACCTGGGTTCAAATCCTGCTCGAGCAAGAGAGCTGTGTGGCCTTGGGAAGGTCCCACACCAAAATTACCTCCAAGTGCAGTGGAGGACTTAGTGCATCAGTTAGGGCATCTATACAGTGCAAAGCACCTGGTGGGTGCTTGGCTAAGTGTCAGCTGTTCCTAGGATTTGGGGCTGATGGAACAGAATCCTTTCCTATAGACCTCAACTAAAAACCAGAGTGACACTTCTTACAAACACACACATTCTATCCTTCCCTCTCACAGGCTTCCTTGATTAAATGTTTTCAAAGAAAAAATTATTTATTTGGCTGCACCACATCTCAGTTGTGGCCCATGAACTCTTAGTTGCAGCATGTGGGATCCCTGACCAGGGATCAAACCTGGGCACTGCATTGGGAGAGTGGAGTCTTAGCCACTGGACCACCAGGGAAGTCCTCAATTAAATGCTTAAAGTCAGAGAAACTTCTGAGAAGCAGCCTTCATTGACCAATTGAGGAATCAATCAAGGCCCACAGAGGGATTTGTCCGAGGTTGCACAGGCAGCCAGGGCAGACTCAGGAAAGGGCGTCCCCTACCTCAGACAGCTGGTCTTGCCACCACGGCCCTGGGTGCTCTGGGCCTGCTTAGGGCTTCTAAAAAGTTCTCACTCCTTGCATCACCCACGAGTTTGTGGAGCCCAGGGAGAATCCCAGACGCACTCCTTTCCCAAGAAAACGCAAAGGGTGCAGCCACTCCCTCCCTCAAGGTCAAAAGATTAGCTCACTCACCAGTGAGGCAAGAGTGCTCTGGGCTAAAAACCTTGGGGGAGTGGGAGCAGACCCCATCCATGCAGGCTGAGGTCAGGATTTGTTCTGTAGCTGTCCTGGGAGACTCCAGGATTCCCAGCCTGAAGGCATCCTCAGAGCTACTTCTCAGCCCAACCTGCAGCCTCACCTACCCCACCCACCGGAGGCTGGTTCTCACTCCAACCCAGCACACAAGGAGGTGGGGGTGGGGGTGGGGGTGGGGGCGGAGAGGGGAAACTAAGCCTACCCCTAACATCGAGAAAGAGCCCATTCAACGGGAACATGTCCCACCCTCCTCCCCCACACCCAGTGACTCAGTGGCAAGTTTCTGGAGCAGAAACTGA
The DNA here is from genome assembly GCA_006410615.1 of Neotragus moschatus. Classification (NCBI taxonomy): domain Eukaryota; kingdom Metazoa; phylum Chordata; class Mammalia; order Artiodactyla; family Bovidae; genus Neotragus; species Neotragus moschatus. The sequence goes on from SJYA01003125.1 coordinate 989,475, forward strand.
GGGTGGGGAGTGGTTGTCAACCCCCCAGGCTGAGGCCCTCGGAAAATACAATAGGAGAAAGGGTATCAGGAAATCCCCTCTACTAGATAATAAAGGAAGCTGGCCAATTCCTTCTGGCCTCAAGTGTGGGGGCACTAGGGAGATGGCTCAGGGGTCCTTCTCCCAACCTCCTGACACCTGCTCCCAAAGAGATCAGACTACTTATGTCAGTTTCCCTTCCACTTCAACATGCCTGGGACTCTTCTTACATCTACGTCGAGCATCCTGCTATTTCTCTCTCCTCGCCGCATCAAGTTTGCCCATCTGAGCCCCCCCAACCCTGGACATTTGTATGATACCTAACCTCTCACTACGGGTGTCACTTGTTGTTCCCCTCTCATGTCCAGCACCTTCGGCTCTCCCAGCGTCCACGACAGCTTTCTCCCAACTCTTCCCTTCACCCCCAGACCCTCTAGCCCTCCCAGCCAGCTCCCCTGTGCGCCCCGTCGGGGCTGTGGGAGGCAGCGGCCAGGACCTGAGAGGGGGCAGGGCAGGGCGGCCAGAGCTCACCATGGCGAAGCCGGAGAGCAGAGCCGAAGTCCGGCTGGAGGCTTTGAGCTTGGCGCGGCTCAAGTAGAGTTTGCGCCAGGACAGCGCCTGCATCGAGTGCTCGTTGAGGCTCATCACCTCGGAGTAACTTTGGCCGATCCAGTCCGGGTAGGTGACGGCGGGCGGCGGCGGCGGCGACCCCGGGGGCTCCCCGTCCCCGCTGCGGCGGCGGCTCCGGCGGCTGCCGCTGGTGCTGTTGCCGCCGCTGAGGGGAAGCTCGGGGCTGTTGCTGCTCGGGGGCGGGGCGGGCTCCGGATGCATGGAGCACGCTGCAAAGGCGCGGGCCGGCCGGGGCGTCTACTAGGGCAGCGGCCCCCACCCCGCGCCGCACCTCCGCCTCCGCTTGAGGAAGCCGCCGCCTGGCCCCAGCGCGGGTCCGGCCTCAGCCGGCTGGCCGCCAAAACCAAATAGCTCGAAGAAGCGACTACAGCACAAAGTTACAGGCCCCTCGTGCGTTGCAAAAGCCCGGGGCAGCAAAGACAAGAGCCTGCGCTCAAGCCAGCGTCCCGGATCCCCGGGCCCGGACCCTCGGCGAGCGACACGATTGGCCGCCGCCCGGGATAATTTGCATGCGCCCCGCCCATCGGGGGTGGGCGTGGTCAGTGTAAGTCATGTGATTCGTCTCATCGGACGGTACCGCCTACAGTCCCTGGCCAGGCGCCGTCGGCGCCCGCGCCTCTTCCTGGAAGCGCTTCAGCCCCCAGGCCTCTCTCTGTTCCTGCTGCCGCGCCTCCCATCTCCGCAGCTGCTCTTATGGCCCTTCTCCCAGAGCTCGGACTCCTGGGTCGGGCCACCTGAATTCACCTCTGGTCGCCTCCTGAAGCCCGTTTCCTCCTTGGAATAAGGTGACTTAGGATCTGCAGGAAACAGCAACTGTGATGTAGACAGAATTCATTCTGTGTATTGAGCGCCTCAGTTCAGTTCAGTTCAGTCTCTCAGTCGTGTCCGACTCTTTGCGACCCCATGACTGCAGCACGCCAGCCCTGTCCATCACCAACTCCCGGAGTTTACTCAAACTCAAGTCCATTGAGTCGGTGATGCCATCCAGTCATCTCATCCGCTGTCCCCTTCTCCAGCCTTTAATCCTTCCCAGCATCAGGGTCTTTTCAGATGAGTCCGTTCTTCGCATCAGATGGCCAAAGTGAGCGCCTACTGGGTGCCATCACTGTTCTGGGCACTGAGGGTCAGGTGGTGAATCAAATGGACAAAATCCCCTGCCTTCGTGAAGCTTACATTCTAGTTTAGCAGCAGGGACACGCAAACACCAAGGAGTAAGTTATAATAGTTTAGAAGATGATAAGTGTATAGAAAAATAAAGCAGATCAAAAAGAAAAGAAAGATAAAGCAGAGAAAGGGGGCACAGGTAGCGTGCAACGGCTTTATTTTTTTGTTTTGTTTTTTAGGGCTGAGATTTGTGATATATTTTGTCCAGTTCGTTCACTTACAGTTCACTATCCTCTGAAACAAGCTGGGGTACAAGATAATAAGCCTCTTAAAGTTTACTGCGCACCTATTAAGCGTTAGCCTGAGGGATTCCAAGAAAATAGTAACTTTCATGGAATCTTATATATTAGTGAAGAGAATAGACAGTCAGCGAACAAAATAAATTCACATTTTTCTGACTTGGTCACTTTTGAGCTGAGACCTAAACCAGCAATGCAAAGAAGCAGGGACCTGCTCTCCTGGGGCAGAAGGGAAGAGCAGATACAAAGACTCTGAAGCAACAATATCTGCCTGTTGGAATATTAGGAGGCCAATTTAGCTACAGAAAAATAGAGGGGAGAGGTGAAGTGGGGCTAGAGTACTGAGGCAAGAACTGTTTCCTAGGGTGTCAGCTCCACGAGGGCAGAGACTGTCTCTGTCAGTTTCACAACTCTAGCATCTAGAGGGTTGCTTGGCACACTGCTCAGTAAATATCTGTTGAATGAATAAGTGTGGGAGAGACAAGAATGAGCGAAACTTATAATTATCCCAGAGTCAAGTCACAAGCATGCAGCATTCCAGGTCAGCTATGTGAAATTTAACTCTTGTCACCACTAGAGGGCACCCCTCCACTCAGCCACATTATGGGATAGACCTGAAGGCCCCCTCCCAAAAGCCTCTGGAATTCTTCCAGAGACCTTTCTCTGTTTTTTTATGAAGACCAGGGAACTTGGAATTTGAAATCTCATCCCACTGGGCTTGTTTCTTTGCTGGCCTTTGAACTTGTCACTTCTTTCACTTACCATCTGTGTCTCAGCTCAAATATCACCTCCAAAGAGGGACCTTCCTTTTGTAAAGTAGGCCCCATTTCATGTTATATCACCTCACCCTGTTTTATTTCCCTGATAGTTGTGACCACTACAGTATCTGAAATCACCTAGTATATTTATGTACTGACCTGTTTGTGCCCCCAACCTGCCCCTCAACAAATGAGTGTGCGTTGCTCAGCTGTATCTGACTCTTTGTGACACCATGGATTATAGACTCCTCTGTCCATGAAATTTTCCAAGCAAGAATACTGAAGTGGGTTGCCATGCCCTCCTCCAGGCATCTTCCCAACTCAGGGATTGAACCCACGTCTCTTGTGTCTCCTGCATTGGCAGGTGGGTACTGGTTCCAAATGGGGAAGGAGTACGTCAAGGCTGTATATTGTCACCCTGCTTATTTAACTTATATGCAGAGTACATTATGAAAAANGCAAGAATACACAGAAGAGCTATACAAAAAAGATCTTCATGACCCAGATAACCACGATGGTGTGATCATTCACCTAGGGCCAGACATCCTGGAATGTGAAGTTAGTGGGCCTTAGGAAGCATCACTACGAAAAAAGCTAGCGGAGGTGATGGAATTCCAGCTGAGCTATTTCAAGTCCTAAATGATGATACTGTTACAGTGCTGCACTCAATATGCCAGCAAATCCGGAAAACTCAGCAGTGGCCTCAAGACTGGAAAAGGTCAGTTTTCATTCCCAATCCCAAAGATAGGCAATGCCAAAGAATGTTCAAACTACTGCACAATTGCACTTATCTCACATGCTAGCAAAGTAATGCTCAAAATTCTCCAAGTGAGGCATCAACAGTACATGAACTGAGAACTTCCAGATGTTCAAGCTGAATTTAAAAATGGCAGAGGAACCAGAGATTAAATTGCCAACATCCATCGGATCATCAAGAAAGCAAGAGAGTTCCAGAAAAACATCTACTTCTGCTTTATTGACTATCCCAAAGCCTTTGAGTGTCTGGATCACAACAAACTGTGGAAAATTCTCTAAGAGAGGGGACTACCAGACCACCTGACCTGCCTCCTGAGAAATCTGTATGCAGGTCAAGAAACAGCAGTTTGAACCAGACATGGAACAACAGACTGGTTCCAAATTGGGAAAGGAGTACGTCAAGGCTGTATATTGTCACCCTGCTTATTTAACTTATATGCAGAGTACATCATGAAAAATACTGGACTGGATGAAGCACAAGCTAGAATCAAGATTGCTGGGAAAAATATTAATAACCTCAGATATGCAGATGACACCACCCTTATGGCAGCAAGTGAAGAAGAACTAAAGAGCCTCTTGATGAAAGTGAAAGAGGAGTGAAAAAGCTGACTTAAAACTCAGCATTCCAAAAACTAAGATTGTGGCATATGGTCCCATCACTTCATTGCAAATAGATGGAGAAACAGTGGAAACAGTGATGGACTTTATTTTTCTGGGCTCCAAAATCACAGCAGATGGTGACTGCAGCCATGAAATTAAAAGACACTTGCTCCTTGGAAGAAAAGTTATTACCAACCTAGACAGCATATTAAAAAGTAGAGACATTACCCTGTTAACAGAGGTCCAGATAGTCAAAGCTATGATTTTTCCGGTAGTCATGTATGGATGTGAGAGCTGGACCGTAAAGAAGGCTGAGCTCCAAAGAATTGATGCTTTTGAACCATGGTATTAGAGAAGACTCTTGAGAGTCTCTTGGACTGCAAGGAGATCAAACCAGTCAATCCTAAAGGAAAGCCATCCTGAATATTCTTTGGAAGGACTGATGCTGAAGCTGAATCTCCAATACTTTGGTCACCTGATGCGAAGAACTGACTCATTGGAAAAGACCCTGATGATGGGAAAGATTGAAAGCAGAAGGAGAAGGGGACGACAGAGGATGAGTTGGTTGGATGGCATCACCAACTCAATGGAAATGAGTTTGATCAAGCTCCGGGAGTGGTGATGGACCGGGAAGCCTAATGTGCTGCAGTTCATGGGGTCGCAAGGAGTCGGACATGACTGAGCAGCTGAACTGAACTTCTGAAAATACAATTTAAAAAAAAGACAATTGTATTCTTCAAAACTGACATACTTTTCCTGTAGTGGTGTGTGAATGCTGCACCAAAATATGTGAGATTACCTTGCTAATTTTTTCCTGGGCTTTATAGAGCCTCCTTTGGAATGCTGTAGTGTCTTCAGAATTATTTATGTGGACAGTATAAAAAGGCAAAAAGATAGGACACTGAAAGATGAACTCCGCAGGTCAGTAGGTGCCCAATATGCTACTGGAGATCAATGGAGAAATAACTCCAGGAAGAATGAAGAGACAGAGCCAAAGCAAAAACAACACCCAGCTGTGGACGTGACTAGTTATAGAAGTAAAGCCCAGTGCTATAAAGAGCAATAGTGCATAGGAATCTGGAATGTTAGGTCCATGAATCAAGGCAAATTGAAAGTCAGTTTCAAACAGGAGATGGCAAGAGTGAAGGTAGACATTCTAGGAATCAGTGAACTAAAATGGACTGGAATGGGTGAATTTAACTCAGATGACCATTATATGTACTATATGTATTACCGTGGGCAAGAATCCCTTAGAAGAAATGGAGTCATCATAGTCAACAAAAGATTCTGAAATGTAGTACTTGGTTGCAATCTCAAAAAAAACGACAGAATTATCTCTGTTCATTTCCAAGCTATTCGATATCACAGTAATTCAAGTCTATGCCCTGACCAGTAATGCTAAAAAAGCTGAAGTTGAACGATTCTGTGAAGATCACCTGATCTGCCTCATGAAAAATCTTTATGCAGGTCAAGGAGCAACAGAACTCGACAGGGAACAACAGCCTGGTTTCAAATTGGGAAAGGAGTACGTCAAGGCTGTATATTGTTATCCTGCTTATTTAACTTATATACAGTGTACATTATGAGAAATGCTGGACTGGATGAAGCACAAGCTGGAATCAAGATTGCCAGGAGAAATATCAATAACCTCAGATATGCAGATGATACCATCCTTATGGCAGAAAGCGAAGAAGAACTCAAAAGCTTCTTGGTGAAAGAGGAGAGTGAAAAAGCTGGCTTAAAACTCAGCATTCCGAAAACTAAGATTGTGGCATCCAGTCCCATCACTTCATTGCAAATAGACGGGGAAACAGTGGCTAACTTTATTTTGGGGGGCTCCAAAATCACTGCAGATGGTGACTGCAGCCATGAAATGAAAAGACACTTGCTCCTTGAAAGAAAAGTTATGACCAACCTAGACAGCATATTAAAAAGCAGAGACACTACTTTGCCAACAAAGATCCGTCTAGTCAAAGCTATAGTTTTCCAGTAGCCACGTGTGGATGTGAGAGTTGGACTATAAAGAAAGCTGAGCACCAAAGAACTGATGCTTTTGAACTGTGGTGTTGAAGAAGACTCTTGAGAATCCCTTGGACTGCAAGGAGACCAAACCAGTCAATCCTATCAGTCTTGAATATTCACTGAAAGGACTGATATCAAGCTGAAATTCCAATACTTTGGCCACCTGATGCGAAAAACTGAACCAGGAATAAGAAATGAGTGTTAGAGGTATTTAAGTTTATATGACATGGGTTACACTAAATAAAATAGAGGAATTTGCGAAGGGAAGGTGGCTTGAGGTACAATTCTATTTTATATTTATTTTGGTGTGGAAAGCCCTGACAATTCAAAAATACCCCCTCTCATCCCCCCCAGTGTTGAATTTTCCTTGTTGGTTCCTAAGGGTTAAGAGCTGTGATATGCGAGGCAGAAATCTTATCCCTGGGAAGGACCCAATTCTCTGACTAGAGTGGGGTGTGTTGGAAAGAGCATACACTGGGTTTCGGGAGACAGTTTCAGGTCTTGTGTGCCCACTTGCTCTGGCCCTGGATCAGTTCCTCAGCATCTCTTGGCAGCAGCTATGTGCCTAGCACATAGGAAGCACTTACAAGCTCCTTATCTTTCTGTATCTTACCCACTCAGATCGCCTAAACCACACATCTGATGCTTCCTGGGCTTCTTGTAGTCTTTCCCACGCAGTTCCAGCCAGGCGGTAAGTCTGACCAGTTTCACCTGCTAAATGCTGCTGAATCCTGCTTATCGGCCCCACCCCTGCCCCAGGTCAGTTCAGCCCTTATTGTTCACTGGACTCTTGTAGGAAATCGTTCCTCTGTGCTGGCCACAGGTCCCGCTCCGATAACCATCTCTCACTCCTGCTAAGAATAGGAGAATTAGCCAGATCTTGCCTATAAAAGAATAAAAATAGCAAGCAGTCTTATTATTCTTACTTTGTGCTCTTCTGTTGATAAAGGCTTCGTGTATGTTAACTCACTGGATCCCTGCAACATTTTTATGTGAGAATGACTGTTCAGATTTTTAGTTGACAGATGAAGAAACTGAGGTGCGGAGAGATTGAATAGCTTGGTTGGAGTTAAACTGCTAGTAAGCGAGGAAGCAGAGTGTTAAAATTGTATATGTCTCTTCTCACTCTGTCTTGTCTCTGGCCGCTTCTGCCTTGTTCTTTTTTTTTAGTGTATTTTTTGCCACGCTGCGTCTGTGCACACGCTTTTTCTAGTTGTGGCGAGCAGGGGCTACTCTTTGCTATGGTGCGTGGGCTTCTCACTGCGATAGCGTCTCTTGTTGCAGAGCACAGACTCTAGGGCACGTGGGCTTCAGCACTTGCAGCCCGTGAGCTCATCAGTAGATGTACATGGGCATAGTTGCCCCAAAGCATGTGGTATCTTCCCTGATCAGGGGTTGAACCTGGGTCCCCTGCATTGGCAGGCAGATTCTTACCCACTGGACCACCAGGGCAGTCCCTGCCTTGTTCTGTAGCCTCAGGTGTGCAAGCCCCATGACGTTCTCATCCCATCCACATCCATTCTCCTCCTCCCATGTTTTGCTTCCGTTAATAGCTCTGCTTGGAATGCTTTCCTATTGACTCCTTGACAAGTTCCTACTTATCCTTTTGATACTGAGCAGAAGGCAATGGCACCCCACTCCAGTACTCTTCCTGGGAAATCCCATGGATGGAGGAGCCTGGTGGGCTGCAGTCCATGGGGTCGCTAAGAGTCAGACACGACTGAACGACTTCACTTTCACTTTTCACTTTGATGCATTGGAGAAGGAAATGGCAACCCACTCCAGTGTTCTTGCCTGGAGAACCCCAGAGACGGGGGAGCCTGGTGGGCTGCTGTCTATGGTATCACATAGAGTCGGACACAACTGAAGTGACTTAGTAGTAGTAGTAGTAGTAGGGTCCTGTAGGGTTCCTGGGCACAGAGTCTCTCAAAGTTTCTTTGATTATAGGAAACAGCCTTTATTCAGCCTCCATGACCTTCCCTGAGTTCCAATGGGCAAATTCAAGCAGTTAGTTAGGGAAGGGAAAGGAGGCGAGACCAGAGAGAAAAAACAGCTAAGACCAGCCTTGGAGCAGGGTCCTGTTTCCCCATCAGGTGATACACACAACATCTTTGAGCTGTTTTGCAGATATTGAAACCCTTCCAGATGGAAGAAGTTAATAATTAACAATAGTATGCTGCCCACAAGGATGTAGACCCCAGACCAGTTGGACCTGAAGGTGGGTGATGCAGACTCCTTACTTCACCATCACCCCATCAGAAGAATGTCCATGAGAGTCAATCACTCCCTCTTTGAACAATTCCTATGAAACTTCTCACAGTCTTTCCCAAGTGGGGACATATGCCTTTGAAGGCATGAGCCTGCTGGGTTCCCCTTTGCCCGGCAAAGCAATAACGCTATCCTTTTCTACTTTGACCCCAAACACTCTGTCTCCAAGATTTTATTTGGCACCAGTATACAGAGAGGCTGAGCTTTTGGCATCACTTTCAGACTTGACCCTGGCATCAGCTCCTCCATCATTCAGCCTTCCCATCTGGGTTGCCCTTGTGCTCTGTGCACACCTTCACATATCTGAGGGGCTGCCTTGTATTAGGAATGAGACAGATGATGGAAACCCAGATTGAGAGGTGGTCTTCAGGATTTCAGAATCATTTAGGGAAAAGAGGCAAAAACCCCTGAGCAGAATAGCATAAGCAATCCTGGAAAGGTGAGTGCAGATCACTCAGGGGTCTCTAGCCTGGGGCTTGGGGAAACTAGAAAGAAATTCACAGTGAGGAACTAGGGCCAGGAAAGGCCATCTAGACGGAAGGAATGGCCATTTGCAAGCTCAGAGCCAAGACAGCTCCTGGTAGGCCTGGGGAAATGATTGAGTGCATTCATCTATTTGCTTGTTTCTCCCACTTGGCTGAGCTCCTTGAGGATATCAAGTCCCTTCTGCATGACTCACAGAGATCTCAGTGGACCTGCCCCTTGCTGCAAACTTATATATAACCTGACTCCTCTCCCCACCTCCTTGGAACAGTTCTTGCAGAGTCCCTTGAGATGCTGTCTCCTGGGCTTGAAGTCCTAAAAGTTCCCACCAAACAAAATATTTAACTCTCAACTTCTAGGTTGTAACTACTTTTAAAAAATTAATTTATTTATTTGTTTTAATTGAAGGCTAATAACTTTACAATATTGTGGTGCTTTTTGCCATATATTGACATGAATCAGCCACGGGTATACATGTGTCCCCCATCCCTAACCCCCCTCCTACCTACCTCCCCATCCCAACCCTCTGGGTTGTCTCAGTGCACTGGCTTTGAGTGCCCTGTTTCATGCATCAAACTTGGACTGGTATCTATTTCACATATGATAATATACATGTTTCAGTGCTATTCTCTCAAATCATCTCACCCTTGCCTTCTCCCACAGAGTCCAAAAGTCTGTTCTTTGTATCTGTGTCTCTTTTGCTGTCTTGCGTACAGGGTCATCGTTACCATCTTTCTAAATTCCATATGTATGAGTTAATATACTGTATTGGTGTTTTACAGACTTACTTCACTCTGTATATTAGGCTCCAGTTTTATCCACCTCACTAGAACTGATTCAAATGTGATCTTTTTAATAGCTGAGTAATATTCCATTGTGTATGTGTACCACAACTTCCTTATCCATTCATCTGCCAATGGACATCTAAGTTGCTTCTATGTCCTAGCTATTGTAAACAGTTCTGTGATGAACATTGGGGTACACGTGTCTCTTTCAATTCTGGTTTCCTCAGTGTGTATGCCCAGCAGTGGGATTGCTGGGTTGAAAGTGACCACCTTCACCCCCTTCTGTCAGGTAGGAAATTGTAATTACTTTTCAAGTCAACAATACTTTCCCTCCTCCAGACTGGAAGTGGAAAACCTCTTGCCAATATCCCTGGCCTGTATATAGACCGGTCCCTGACTGCAGGACTGGTCAGATATCTGAAAGCCCCTTCTAAATGCAGGGTCCCTATAGAGCCCTGAGAGACTGAACGTACATTGGCCAGACTATAAATAAAAATAGAACCCTGACCCACAGCTTGCTGCAGTCTGCCCAGGAAGCCAGCCTGCTAACAACAGTAGCCAGTCTAGGAAGCCAAATCTTAATTCCTGTGGCAACTGATCCCAAACAGCCAGGACTTGATTAATAACTGACAGCCTCCCTAATTTTTGTACCTACTTCCACTATAGGGCAGACAGGAGAAAGCCAGAATGCACCCCTAACCAATTACACAGGAAAGTTCCATGTCTCACTGGCCTATCCACTGCTTCTTCACGCTGCTGCTGCTGCTGCTAAGTCGCTTCAGTCATGTCCAACTCTGTGCAACCCCGCAGACAGCAGCCCACCAGGCTCCCCCATCCCTGCGATTCTCCAGGCAAGAACACCGGAGTGGGTTGCCCTTTCCTTCTTCAATGCATGAAAGTGAAGAGTGAAAGTGAAGTCACTCAGTCGTGTCTGACTCTTAGCGACGCCATGGACTGCAGCCCACCAGGCTCCTCCATCCATGGGATTTTCCAGGCAAGAATATTGGAGTGGGGTGCCATTGCCTTCTCCAGTTAACAGCCTCCAATCAGGACTTCCTACCCTTTTTATCCACCAGAAAACTGTCACACTCTAACCCCTGCTTTTTTTTTTTTTAATAATTTTTATTTACTTACTTGTGACTGTGTCACTGCACGGGCTCTTCTCTAGTCTTGGGGAGCGGGGGCTATTCCTCACGGAGGTGTGTGGGCTTCTCATTGTGGTGGCTTCTCTTGTTGCAAAGCATGGGCTCTGGGCACAGAGGCTTCAGTAGCCGCAGCACGTGGGTTCCATAGTCTTAGTTCCCGGGCTCTGGAGCACAGGCTCAGTAGTTGTGGCACGTAGGCTTTGTTGCTGCATGGCAGGTGGGATCTTCCTGGGCCAGGGATTGCACTCATGTCTCCTGCATTAGCAGGCGGATTCTTTACCACTGAACCACCGGGGAAGCCCTTCTGCCTGCTTTTGAGTTTCTGTCACATGCAAGTGATGATGGTCAACTCCCTTGCAAGAGCAAGCTCTAAATCAATAGCCTTTGCTTGTTCTCATTTGGGTGGTCTTCATTCACTTCCACAGATCAGAAGTTTCCCAAAGATCAGGGTATTCCATTGATTTTTTTCACTCTTGGATACAGTTTCCCTTTCTTTAAACATGAGATTGTTTAACCAATGTTAAACCAATGTTAACCAATTGTTTTTAGCCAGTGCTTTTCAATAATGTCCCCAAACCTACTCTAAACATTGACCAGAACTGAGCATGTTTGTGCTGCGTGGTGCTAGTGGTAAAGAACCCACCTGCTAATGTAGGAGACATAGGAGACATGAGTTCGATCCCTGGGTCAGGAAGATCCCCTGCAGGAGAACATCACAGCCCACTCCAGTATTCTTACCTGGAGAATCCCATGGACAGAGGAGCCTGGCGGGCTACTGTCCATAGGGTCACAAAGAGTCTGACAAGACTGAAGCAACTTAGCCTGCAAGCACATGCGGGAAAGAGCACTGTTTTCTAGGAGATAAGAAATAACACCTGGATTCCCAAATCTGTGCTCGGTGCTGTGAGACAGCAAGTCTCTTAGACTTTCTGCTACCTCCATCTCCTTGCCTGTAAAATAGGACTAAGACGTGATTGTCTGCTTAAGTATTTGGACCATACCCTATAGTCCTCTGGCCTTCCCTGATAACTTTGTTGGTAAGGAATCCGCCTGCAATGCAGGAGACACTGGTTCTGTTCCTGGGTTGGGAAGACACTGATTCTATTCCTGGGTTGCTGGAGAAGGGATAGGCTACCCACTCCAGTGTTCTTGGGCTTTCCTTGTGGCTCAGCTGGTAAAGAATCCGCCTGCAATGTGGGAGACCTGGGTTCAATCCCTGGGTTGAGAAGATCCCCTGGAGAAGGAAAAGGCTACCCACACCAGTATTCTGGCCTAGAGAGTTGCAAAGAGTTGGATACGACTGAGCGACTTTCACTTTCCATAGTCCTCAATGTTTATAACACTGGGTGCACCTCTCAGCACTTCCTTACAGTAAAATAAAATGTAAAAAAATTCTAGAGGAAGATAAGGAGATATTTTATTTGAAAAGACTGTGGCAATGGGGGGAGGGGCACTGTTGTAACAGAGTGCTTGGAGCTGGAGATTTGCAAGGGTCTCCCACAGGTTTGTCAGGAAGGGCTGTGCAGGATTCTGATGCTGGCTTAGGTTGAAAGTGGGTCAAAGTTCAGGCTCCTCAGGGGAGGGAAGAAGCCAGAGTAAAGTTAGGTCAAGTCACCTCAGCAGGTGTTTGCTCCATAATGGCCAATACTGTTAGTTGCGCAGTCGTGTCAGATTCTTTATGACCCTGTGGACTGTGGACTGCCAGGTTTCTCTGTCCATGGAATTCTCCAGGCAAGAATACCGCAGTGGATAGCCATTCTCTTCTCCAGGGGATCTTCCCTACCCAGGGATTGGGGTCTCCTGCATTGCAGGCAGATTCTTTACCATTTGAGCCACCAGGGACACCTGATGGTCAGTGGGCTCAAACAGTTTAGCTAATCATTGATAGACAAATAAGGGGAACTGGAGTTTGTGCCTGGCTTCATCCTAGGTAAATGAGGAAGTATCTATGAATCTTATCTAAGTTACATGAAGGGTGTTTTTTTCTTCCCGTTTTATTAAGATATAACTGACATATAGCACTATATTAAGTTTAAAGTGTACAGCATCATGCTTTCACTTACATATATCATGAGATGGTTACCACAATGAGTCTAGTGACCATCCATCATCATATATATATAATATCATATATTTATCTATATCATATATATCATATATTTATATATATATAAAACAATAGGAAAAAAATATTTTTGTGTGATGAGTACTCTTGATTTACTCTCTTAACAGCTTTTTATACCTAACATACAACAATGTTTTGTTTGTTGTTTGTATTGGGGCTGAGATACACAGCTAGGAAGAAACTGTAAAAAAAAAAAAAAANTATATCATATATTTATATATATATAAAACAATAGGAAAAAAATATTTTTGTGTGATGAGTACTCTTGATTTACTCTCTTAACAGCTTTTTATACCTAACATACAACAATGTTTTGTTTGTTGTTTGTATTGGGGCTGAGATACACAGCTAGGAAGAAACTGTAAAAAAAAAAAAAAAGAATATAAATCATCTATACATCCATTTTTAAAAGTTTATTACAAAAACAATGCAATTGATGAGGAAATGTGGTTGTTTCTGGCCATGTAAAACAAAATAAATTTGAAATCAAAGTGACAAATATTTTTTAAAGTAGAAGATCACAATATTGTAAAGAACTTTAGCTCTTCGCAAAGTGAGAAAACTTTGTTCCTTTAAGTCATCAAGGACGTGGTAAAGTCAGCATAAGGCACAGGAAAGTATTCCGCTAAGACAGGATCTTTTGCCTTTTAGGCAGACTGAGAACACTTTTCTAATCTCTTAAGCAGATCAGTAATCTAAGAAAATTTTGTCATTTGGCAACGAGAAAATAGAATTTCAGTTTTTCACCAGTATAATATTTGATACTGGTGATCTTTTAAAGGCAATCATAATAAGCCCATTAATTCTTAACAAAAGAGGCTTCCCTCATAGCTCAGTTGATAAAGAATCTGCCTGGGGTGCAGGAGACCTGGGTTCAATTCCTGGGTTGAGAAGAGTCGGACACGACTTAGTGACTAAACCACCACCAACCCTTAACAAATGTTGACCATGACAAATACAGTTCCCTTTCTGTGAACCTTCTACAACTTTCTATATCCATGCAGATTTTGTCCTCCACATCCCTGCTCCTCACTCTCAAACAACCAATCATCTTACTTTAGGACAAAGCTACTCTTCTTTCCCTTAACAAAAGCACATCCTGAATACCTTGCATACACATTTATTTTCCTATGCAGTTATTTCTCCCAGAGACTCATTCACATATAATGATCATAACTTTTAACCCCAGCAACTTCTGTTCCACAGAAATAACTGGAAAGTGGATAATTGTGAACTGTCACACACCGTTTTATAGCAGAGCTTATGAACGTACATCTCACAACTTTTTATGGCCATGTACATCTTTACAGCTTCTTGATGTGGCAAAAGAAAACACATTCACTAACAGATCAAAATATATAAAGTCTTAAAATTATGCTTGCTGCTAAGTTGCTTCAATCGTGTCCGACTCTGCGGCCCCATAGACGGCAGCCCACCAGGCTCCCCCGTCCCTGGGATTCTCCAGGCAAGAATACTGGAGTGGGTTGCCATTGCCTTCTCCAATGCATGAAAGTGAAAAGTGAAAGTGAAATTGCTCAGTCGTGCCTGGCTCTTAGCGATCCCGTGAACTGCAGCCTACTAGGCTCCTGCGTCCATGGGATTTTCCAGGCAAGAGTACTGGAGTGGGTTGCCAATATTTCAGTATGTTATCTTATTAGAAATGATGTAGGGTTTCCCTGGTGGCTCAGTGGTAAATAATCTGCCTGCCAATGCAGGAGACACAAGTTTGATCCCTGGTCTGGGAAGATCCCACATGTCCCGAGGAGCTAAACCCGTGAGCCTGTGCTGTAAAGCTGGGGAGCCTCAACTGCTGAGCCCGTGTGCTGCAACTCCGGGAGCCTGTGTGTCCTAGACCCTGTGCTTTGCGACAGGAGGAACCACCACAGTGAGAAGTCCCTGCACTCCAGCTAGAGAGTCGCTCCCACTCTCCACAACTAGGGAAAAGCCCGCACAGCAGCGAAGACCCAGCACAGCCAAAATAAATAAATAAAATTATTTTTTTAAAAATAGTTATTTGAGGTGGTTTACAGGGAAATTTAAAAAAAAAAAGGAGAAATGATGTATGTAGACCATCTAGCATAAACCGGGACATGCCAAGGACTGCAGGCAGTCACTAAGCTCCAGGACCAGATAAGAAAAGATCGTCCCTTAGAACATGCAGAAGGAGGCTGGCGCTGCCGACACCTCAATTTCAGATTCTAGCCTCCAGAACTCTGAGACAACAAATTTCTGTGGTTCGAAGCNATGCCAAGGACTGCAGGCAGTCACTAAGCTCCAGGACCAGATAAGAAAAGATCGTCCCTTAGAACATGCAGAAGGAGGCTGGCGCTGCCGACACCTCAATTTCAGATTCTAGCCTCCAGAACTCTGAGACAACAAATTTCTGTGGTTCGAAGCCACACCGTTTATGGCATTTTGTCAGGACAACCCTAGGAAACTCATCCAGTTAGTAACCCGTGGGATTAGATAATCACATCAGACATCAAGACCTTAAAGAAGACAGGAAAGATCATCCCCCACATGTTACTGCTCTAATGCTTCTCACACTGTCCCAGTGCAAAGAATCCTCCTTCATTCAATCCTCAGTTGAGGAGCTGAAGGAACTTCCTGGAAAAATCTCACAAGAGGAACCAAAGAGAAATAGAAGGGGCCTCGCAGAAGAGCCGGAGGAAAGTCACCTTGCCTGGAAGAACCATCATGTGAGACGGCCATCCAAAGGCCTGAATGAACATCCCAGATCCCCAGGACACAGAGGGTCAGAGAAGCCAATGGGAAAACCTAGGTGAAGATGGCCTGGTCCACGGGAGGGCTGGCATTCGATCTGAGACATGGCATCAGCAAACTGTCCAAGACAAATCCAGATTTAGGTTAAGGGGGAGTATTTGAAAGGACTATTGTAAGTGATTGCCAGAGGTTGGAGGAAAGGCCGGCAGTGGACAGTGGCTCTCAGATGGGGATGAGAGTTTCAGTTTTGCAAGATGAAAAAGATCTGGAGATTTGTAGCACAATAAAGTGAGCGTACTTAACATGACCAAACCACTCACTTAAAAATGTTTAGCGTGCTGACGTTTACGATATGTACCTTTTATCACAACTTCAAAAAATACTCAAAAAGAGAAAAGACTTATAATATGGGGAAGGGGCCCACTGCAAAATAACACATTGACCACAAGATTGCAAGCATCTCAAAGGTCAGGTGGAAGATGGCTTTTTAAAAATTCTGTTGTTTGTTGTTCAGTCAGTAAGTCGTGTTCGACTCTGTGACCCCATGGACTGCAGCACATCAGGCTTCTCTGTCCTTCACTATCTCCCAGAGTTTGCTCAAATTAATCTCCATGCTATTTAATTCTTTCATCCTCTACTGCCCCCTTCTCCTCCTGCCCTCAGTCTTTCCCAGCATCAGAGTCTTTTCCAGTGAGTCTGCTCTTCACCTCAAGTGACCAAAGTATTGGAGCTTCAGCTTCAGCATCATCAGTCCATCCATGAATATTCAGGGTTGATTTCCTTTAAGATTGACTGGTTTGATCTCCTTGCTGTCCAAGGAACTCTCACGAGTCTTCTCCAGCACCACAATTCAGCATCAATTCTTCAACGCTCAGCCTTCTTTATGGTTCAGCTCTCACATCTGTACATGACTACTAGGAAAACCATAGCTCTTACTATACAGACCTTTGTCAGCAACGTGATGTCTCTGCTTTTTAATACACTGTCTTGGTTTATCATAGTTTTTCTTCCAAGGAACAAGTGTTTTTTAATTTTATGGCTGCAGTCACCATCCATAGTGATTTTGGACCCCAGGAAAATAAAGTCTGTCACTGCTTCCACTTTTTCCCCAAAGGGGAGTAAACAAGACCAGAAGGAGCTGGATGTTGCCTATGGGGTGAATGAGTTGATGGCTGGACCATTGATCAGGGAAGGTCCATGTTCACGGTCAGCTTTTGGGCTGGGGTAGGATGATTAAGGAAGGGTTGTTCTGAATTATGCGGATTCAGGTTGAAGGTGGGTCAAATGTCAGGAGCCTGGCTGGAGAAGAGAAGCCCCAGTTGAGTTTGAAAAAAGAATAGTTACCAGGCCTGAACCAGGTGGCAGCTGGATCCTTACAAATTGGACATTTAGTGAGCGTTTGTTCCCTTCAATTCTGTATCTTTATATAATCTAATAACTTTTGTGTGATCCTCAGTTTTATTTTAACACTTTGGACGGATACAGAACCAATGTAAGTTAGATCATGTAAGTTAGAAGATAGGTAGTTCTTGGTCTGAACAATTTGGTGCCAGTGGTTAGGGGAAGGGAGGCATAGACTTAGATTTTTTTGGAAATAGTTGATAGTTTTTCAAAAGGGAAGACCCGCTGTAAACCAGGAGCCGGGTCATGACTATTTCCACTCTTTGAACTTGAATTCTACAGGTTTCCCTTTATTATGATGCTGTCACAATGCACCCCTCCCTTTGCCAGGAAAGGTTTTGGGATTATTTGTTGGAGAGAGACTGATACGCTCACAAGAAAATAAACCTTAACAAGTTGATTTCAATTGCACATTTGAAAATCCATTTGTTTATGTATTTGAAAAACGGGAAATTCAACATAAAGCAAAAATGTGTAGTTTGAGAAGATATTCAAATAGTAATATCCATGGAAAAGAATTGCTCAGAAGAACAAAGGAAAGCTTGACGTTGCTTGAGTCATGACGTTTTCCAATACAGTAAGGTAGTAGAGTGTTTGGTTAGTTGATGTTGAACTTTTAGCACCTTTGACATGAGTACTGATTGTGGAGGGGCCCACCCCCTATTCATGGGTTATTTGCACTCCTCTGTGGGCCTAAGGGTATTTTTGTCATCATTTATCCCACCTGTGTCTGTCTGTTCCTCCCAACTTNTGGGAAAGTTTAAGCTGTAGAGACAATAACTGGCTTTTAGTGCTTGAAGTAACTTCATCCTTAGGATCGTATCAGCCATGGGAATGCTGAGGATGGGGCTGTTGAAGGATGCCACATGGTAAGCAGTTCAGGACATTAGGCTATGGCTAAACTACGAGAGATAGTGAAGGATGAGGAAGCCTGGCATGCTGCAGTGCATGGGGTCTCAAAGAGGTGGGCATGACTTAGTGACCAAACAACTACAACAAGATCAACGACGCTGGGGAAACTCAAAACAATTTCCAAGCACAAGCTATTATTTTAATAAACTTTTCTGCTCTTCTATAATCAGCATTCTAAAAATTTTCTTTTGGTTCCATGCTTCTGTGGTTCTGAAAGACTGGTTACCCCGCTTCCTAGCTCCAATTCTGTGTCTGGATGAGACAGAAAGGAGGGTTGTTTCAGAGAATACCTACTTCCCAAAGTGTTACCCTGTATGCTCAGGAGACAGGATGAGATTTTTGTTTTCCACTGCACGCGTTCATCCTGCAAATGTTTATTTAATTCCCACTGTGTGAATACACAGTGCTAGATTAGCAAAGGGTCAGTAAACTCAGAATAAGGTAGGAGAGAGAAGTCATTTCATGAATAACTGGTATAAGTCAGAATGGCTTTGATCCACGGTACTTGAGAAGTACAAACAGTGGGCAGGCATTCCACAGGGCCATCATTCCCAAAACTTATTCACTGAGGATGAGTATTATCATCAGACCTCACCTTGGAGAGCTGTGCATTCTTAGAAAACGGCTCATTGCTTTTCAGTGTTCCTCCCTGGGTTTACCTTCTACACAACAAGCTTGGGAGGCACAGAAAAACTCACCATAAAGTCAAATCTCATCCTCCCCACCTGTTTTTTTTTTTTTTTTGGAGTACCTGTTTTGTTCCAAAGTGAAAGTTGCTCAGTTGGGTCCAACTCTTTGTGACTCCATGGACCACACAGTTCATGGAATTCTCTAGGCCAGAATACTGGTGTGTGTAGCCTTTTCCTTCTCCAGGGGATCTTCCCAACCCAGGGATCGAACCCAGGTCTCCCTCATTGCAGGCAGATTCTTTACCAGCTGAGCCACAAGAGAACCCCAAGAATACTGGAGTGGGTAGCGTATCTCTTCTCCAGCAGATCTTCCCAACCCAAGAATAGAACCAGTGTCTCCTGCACTGCAGGCAGATTCTTTACCAACTGAGCTATCAGGGAAGCCCCAGCCCTGTGCTAAATGCTAGAAATTTAATTTGGCCTTAGAAGAAGTTACAGTCTTTCATTGAACCTGAAATTCTGTTGTCCAACCTGGCCATCTGCCTTCTCATCTTAACTTGACTCCAAATAACACTTAGCTGGTTTCAGAAATCAAATATTAGATTAAAAAGACAAAACTGCTAGCAATGAATTTAGGCAAAGGAGTGTGTGTTGCAGGCCAAGAAAGTAGTTTAAAGGGTTTTCCGGAATGCTTTTAAGAAGTCAAACAGGTCCAGAGACCTCCCCTCTA
The DNA here is from genome assembly GCA_006410615.1 of Neotragus moschatus. Lineage (NCBI taxonomy): Eukaryota > Metazoa > Chordata > Mammalia > Artiodactyla > Bovidae > Neotragus > Neotragus moschatus. Next base: position 1,008,864 of record SJYA01003125.1, read on the forward strand.
CTCGCCAAACCTGGGAGGACACTTGTTTCGATATGAGAGCTCTGCAGATAAAACCCGCAAAGCCAAAAAATAAGCACATGGCCTCAGCTCCACTCCTGCTTTATCACACCATGGAAGGCGTCATGTGGCACTGCCCTGTGGGGCTCTGCAAGGAAGCTTTGTAGGGCTGGTCCTCACCACAACTCTGGACGGTTCGTCTGGCCTCGTAAGACTGCACTACAGCTGTGATTCCTGGCAAGGGTTAGGGAACTTGGCAGGGAGAAGGTTGAAAACATTTTGATTGTTTTGGTTCCAGAATGCTTCTTAATGTTAAGTGCCTATAACTGAGTTATTTATGTCTTCTTAGGGGCAGTGCAATCTCCTATTTGGTTTAGGAACAGGGTCTTGGAAAATTTCAGCCTTCAGGAGTCTCGGTACTGGATGATTAAGAGGAGATGCTTGTTCATAGGTAGAAAAACTGTTCATTTTAGGGCTGGAATGTTTACTCAAATGTGTGAGGCAAGGGACTTCTCTGGTGCTCCAGGGGTTAAGGCTCCTCACTTCCAGCGCAGGAAATACGGGGCCCTTCCTGGTCAAGGAACTGAGATCCCACATGCTGGGTGTGCCTGTGTGCTCACTCAGTCGTGTCTGACTTTGCAACCCCTTGGACTGTAGCCCAGCAGGCTCCTCTGTCCATGGGATTTCCCAGGCAAGAGTACTGGAGTGGGGTGCCCTTTCCTCCTCCAGGGGATCTTCTTGACCCTGAGTCTCCTGCATGTCTGCATTGGAAGGCAGATTATTTACCACTGGGCTACCTGGGAAGCCCTGCCACATGCTGTGCACATGGCCAAAACAATTAATTAATTAATGTTCTTAAAAAATGTGAGGCATGGTCATATATGGCTTGGGAAAGCCCAGATTGGACAGATATTGACATGGAGAGAAAGCATGAGAACTAGTCGAAGAGGAGGAGAGCAGAGGGATTCCACAGAGGTCTGGGACCCTCTCTGCACTCCTGGGGGTCAGGTGGACCCTCATGGGGCTCTGCCAGGCCAGACAGTGCCCTCTGGCCCACATGTCTGAGCATCTGTCTTAGCTTCCTGGGGCCTGCCATCTCTTAAGTCCATCTGAGTCCCTCACCTCCCTCTATCATTGTCGGACTGCAGGAAGTGTCCACCTTTCTGACTCCCAGGCTTCATCATATCAACCATTATTTTATCTGTTGCCAGGCAACATGCTGGGCTCTTAGCTCACCTTTTTCTTTTGACCACTCCTGAGATGCTGCAGTGGCTAAGGCTTTGAAGCCAAACTGACTTCCATTCAAATCCCAGGTCATTCCCTGGAGTGTGATCTCAAATAGCTCCCTGAGCTTCTGGTCATCAGTCTCTCCAACTAAGGAAATAGAAGCATTAGCACTTACCTCACGTAGCTTTATGAGATTAAAATCAGAATATGTGCAGGCCCTTCTTAACTATAGTTATCAATAGAATCCTTTCAATCCCATGCAAGACTGGTTATGCTATCTCCAGATGACATAGCAGGTGAGGTCTGGTCAATGGCTATTGTGCTAATACCAGCCAGAACTAGGATCTCCAACCAGTTCCATCCAGCTCCACAACCTTTCTGACCCCCATCTCTGTGGCAGAGCACGTGTTTCTGTCTCCAAGCAAAGTCCACTTTGTCAATTCTGGCAAGTCTTACCTCCCAAGTGTCCAAGTTCTCCTTGTGGCTTATTTAATCCTGGACATTGGCCTTCCCTTGGCCCAAATCAAAGCAGTTGGGAGGTGTTGAAAGTAGAATATCTTCAAACAGCCAAGTCTGGTGAAATGCGTAATCCAATTTATCATAAATGTATCAAAAACTTGCTGAGGCAATTAATATGGCAGCTCAGAAGAAAAGTAACTATGTGACCTTAGACAAGTTAGTGTACTTCTCTGGGCCTCGCTTGTCAAATGAGAAGCTGGAAGAAATCTCAAATTTCTTTGCCAGTGCTAACATTTCTGTCATAGTTGAGATTTTTTTCACTGCAGTTGTTTTTCTTAGCTAGAGAGAGAAAGGTCTCCTTGAAATCATATTTTAATCGGGAAACAAGGTTTAACAATCATGCTCGTAATCACTTCAGTGTAAAGCCGTATGCTACTTATTGTTATTCTCATTCAAGCTTTCTCCGTACAATGCTCATATTATTGATGAATTAATTTCTCAGATATCTGTTAAATTCTCTTCCTCATATAATTCCTCACATAATTAATTCAGAAAATGCACCTTGAGCTCTATTTTGGAAACTTACTGAATGCACAAAATCCTTTTAACTATTGAATATGCCCGATTTTTTAGTTAACTTATTTTTTTTGGGGGGGGGAGTTTTTCAGTTTTACTCTTTGATGAAATACAGATTGGAGTAATTTCTTATCATACAAATATCTAATTTTCAGCAATATTTGTCAAAAAAAAGACTGTCTTTTCCTCACTGAATTATCAAGATTAATTTGCAATTATATGTGTGGGTCAATTTCTTTTTTGTTTTTTTTTTTAATTTTTATTTTTTAGTTTGTTTTGCTTTACAGTACTGTACTCATTTTGCCATACATTGACATAAATCAGCCATAAGTGTACCTGAGTTCCCAATCCGGACCCCCCCCTTCCCCCTCCCTCCCCACACCATCCCTCCGGATATTCCCCACCCCTCAGTCCCAAGCCTTCTGCATCGAACCTAGACCAGCAATCCGTTTCCCTTATGATATCATACATGTTGCAATGCCATATAATGACTCAAAATTAAGGAGTTGATGTCTCCTATCCTACCAGGCTGTCATCTGTTTCTAGAATCTTAAGGAGACAGATCACCATTATGCTGGAGAAACAGTAACCATCCCAACAGGACATTTCCATCCTGAAACTCTGCAGGCTGGTACAAAAGTTTTGTTCTCTTCCAACATTTGACTAGGTCACATAATTACAGGCCAAAAGAAAAAACATCAACAAGGTATGATTCCTATATGATTTCTCAGGTTTCTAACAGATAAATTTCATTAAACATAAATTTTGTGGGAGAGAGACATTTTCTGGAGACAAAATTGAAACTATGCAATTTGGGGATTTTATTTTTGACATTTTGGTGGTAAAAGTAGACTTACTATATGTGTTTTTCTTATTGTAGTTGTCTTTTGAGCAAAATGAACTTTCGGTCTTCCAAGAAAGCTTCTGTTTGATGTGTAATTAGTAAATCAATATTGTTAAAAATGATTAATATCAAATGCCATGATGCAGTGGGATTTAGGATGGGTAAGTCCATCCCTACTTTCTAGGAAGACAGCAACTGCCCATGCGGGTTGCATGCAAATAGTAACCATAATACATTGTAGTGAGTTTCAATGCATTACAGATAAGTGGACACTGAGTTCTGCCCGAGGACATCAGGAAGGATCACAGGGGAGATATGCTGGGCTTCAAAGGATAAGTAGGTGTGTGACAATTTTGTATGTTTGGATACCTAAAGAGAAACTGAGAAAATGGATTCATTCAAGGGGTACCATCTAGGAGGTAATATGGTAGAGTATAATTGATAATCATAGTTACCCTTGCTTATTAAGTGTTTACTCATTAGGCACAGTATTATCTCATTTAATTCTCACATTGCCCTGCTGCTGCTGCTGCTGCTGCTGCTGCTGCTGCTGCTGCTGCTAAGTCGCTTCAGTTGTGTCAGACTCTGTGTGACCCCAGAGACGGCAGCCCACCAGGCTCCCCCCGTGCCTGGGATTCTCCAGGCAAGAACACTGGAGTGGGTTGCCATTTCCTTCTCCAATGTGTGAAAGTGAAATCGCTCAGTCATGTCTGACCCTCAGCGACCCCATGGACTGCAGCCTACCAGGCTCCTCCGTCCATGGGATTTACCAGGCAAGAGTACTGGAGTGGGTTGCCATTGCCTTCTCCAAACTGCCCTAAGAAGTGGCTACTGTCATTATTGGGCTTCCCAGGTGGCACAGTATTAAAGAATCGCCTCCTAATGTAGGAGACACAAGAGACTCAGGTTCGATCCTTGGTTCAGGAAGATTCCCTCAGAGTAGGAAATGGCAACTCACTCCAGTATTCTTGCCTGGAAAATTCCATGGACAGAGGAGCACTGTGGGATACAGTCCACGGGGTCACAAAGAGCACAACGGAGTGTGCGCACACACACTCATGCACACACACAGTTATTATCATCCCTATTTTATAGAAGTGCTAACAAACAGAGGCACAGAGAGTTAACATGACTTGCCCAGGATCTCATAGTAAGTGGCAGATCCAAGTCAAATACCACCAATCTTATTCCCGACCCATCTCTCAACTACCAAGTCCTGGAAGCCTTCTTGTTATTTCTCCATCCAGCTAATGTTAATAAGATCAAGAGGAGAAATTCCCTGGTGGGCCAGTGGTTAAGATTTCTTGCTTCCACTGCAGAGGACATAGGTTCAATCCCTAATTGAGAAACTAAGATCCCACAAGCCGCTGGCACAGCCAAAAAAAGAAGATCAAGGGGACACATTTGTCAGTCATAAGATGATCAGTTGGTCGATAACAAAACTAATAATAGGAGAGAATAAAATTGCAGAGAGTAAAAGCTCATAAAAAACAGATTAAAAAAACACCCTGAACTTTCAGCTAATCAGGTTGCTAGACAGTAAGCTTGTAGTAGTGGCCTGTGAAAGATCCATTTTTAAAGAGAAGATGATTTGGTGTGAACAAAACTGGCTGTTGTAAAAGGATTCCAGAAAATTCAGGGTTATCAGGCCCAGAGGGGGAACTGCAAGACTATCCATCCCTTTGTTCACCCAGTAGTTCGGAAAGGAGTCAGGACTAAAGAGAAAGAATGACTGTTGGTAATTAGATGTGGATATTTCCCTTTCAGTCTGTTTTATTTGAAAACATTAATAAATCCATGTGGTTGAAACAGAGTGGCATCTGGGGGCTAAAGTTCTAGGTTACTAGTGTCAAGGCTGTAGCTTCAAACCTTGGGCAGTTGCTCCATGTCCCATTAGTGCCTAATCACAACCTGCACACACTAGACCCATGATAAATGGCCATTATTATACTTTACTTAAAAGTAAAAGTGAAACAGGTAGTTTCTCAGTCCTATCCAACTCTTCGTGACCTTATGGACTGTAGCCTGCCAGGCTCCTCTGTCCATGGGATTCTCCAGGTAAGAATCCCGGAATGGCTAGCCATTTCCTTCTCCAGGGGATTGTCTCAATCCGGGGATTGAACCCAGGTCTCTCGCGTTGCAGGCAGATTCCTTACTGTCTGAGCCTCTTTAAGTGACTTGTTAAGCAAGAGTGGACAGGTTTCAATTGTGTCTCATTTTTCTATTTGTGTCTGTAGGGAACTTCTGTGAATGTTATCTTGACCATTAGATATTGATGGAAACAAGTAGGATTAGCAAATTCTTATCAAAACAGAAAATATTTTTGAAATGTGACTCATGTGTTTAAGACTATAATCTTGAATCCAATGAAAAGTGTTTTTCTTCTGATTGAAAAACAGACTTTGCAAAGTATGTTCTTTTCTTTGTCTTGACCGAGACTCCACGCCTAATAAGCGGAAATAGTAGAGGTTGGGAGAGATTGAGAAATGGGTGAAGTCTTAGGACAAGTAATAATTTTATGTAATAGAGAGGGTTTTACTGGTTCATTTGTATTGTTTTGATTTTCCTAGGGGACCAAGCCATTTGGTAAGTGCACTCTTCTTGGGGGTCCCAGGAGTCTCTACAATCTACAAGATTGTGGAGATTTGAAAGGCTAGCACCTACAAGCTGATGGCAGGGTAAAAAACAGAGGATGCAACGAAATTCAACCCCCAGAGACCAATTGTCTAACTTTCTTTGTCTGGGGGTTTGTCTAACTTTCTTTGTGGGATACCACTGTTCAACCATTCAATAAACAGATTAATTTGGGTTAGATTATTTGGACTTTTGGTGGAGTCAAAAGAGAATATAATAAAGATAAGTTTTGAAAACTAGATAAGAGATTATTCATACTACTTTCAGTATAACTTTCTACAAATTAATTTCTATAAAATAAATTGCTTCTCATTGCCTTTTGGAAATAAGGGAAAGAAAGGTATAAAGAGACATTCAAAAGATAGGGGCGATTATTTGCAGCCATCTGAAATTTCAACATGAAATATGTTAGGCCCCAAATAACCTTAGGATGTCTTATATCAGAAATTGGAGTTAATGTTATTTTAGCTAGAATTTTTAAATGTTGTATTCAAAATAAGATAGTTCCACTGAATACATTCTATTATACTTTAAGAAGTGTGCTAACTTGTTTAAAATTAATCAACTTATTTTTGAAAGTTGTTTATTCAGTGCATGTTTTATCCAATAAAAACCACTACAAATCATCTTTTTTTTTCTGAAAATGCTGCTGTGAAATAGCCGTTCCTCCAAAAGAATGTCCCTAAGAAAAAAAACACAGATTACCAAGCTTCTAGCATGCTGCTGCTGCTGCTAAGTCGCTTCAGTCGTGTCCAACTCTGTGCGACCCCAGAGCATAGCAAGGACTAATTAGGCAAAATGTAAATCAAGCATCATTTAATCCCCAGTAAAATCTGAGTGTGCTAGTAAACTTGTGGTACAGATTCAAGTGCTTCCAGTGATTTAGTTCTAGAAACAGATCTAACATTAAGGAGAAGACCCAAACAGGAACCACCCACATTCCTGTTTTTCACGAGCCTTTTGGAATGAAGCAAGAACATGTTCTTTAGCCAAAGAGATTTAATATAAACTCAAGAAAAATGGAATGGGTCAGTGAAACATTTTAATGAAAATGCGTAATTTATTGGCTAAAGTGTAGGTTACATATTTTCATTCAAATCTCTCACTGATACATTTAATTTTCCCGAGTTCATATTTGTTAAAATGATTTGTTTGACAAAGATAAAGTCATTACTTTTAAATAGATGGACAAGAAAGAGGACAGGGAGCTAGAAAACTATTTTCTTTAGTGTTCTGAAGTTTCATAAGCAACATCCTTTAAATGAAAATGTGAGAAATGAAAGAAACAAGGGGGAAAAGATCACGTATAGTCCTCCACCCAAACTCGACAACGATAGCCATTATTGACATTTGTAGAGGATTCTCTGACTTTTTATAGAATATTTCAATTGTGAAGTCCTACATACCTAGAGAAAGGCCTATAAAATTTCTATGTGCAGTTTCAGTTCAGTTCAGTAGCTCAGTTGTGTCTGACTCTTTGTGACCCCACGAATTGCAGCACACCAGGCCTCCCTGTCCACCACCAACTCCCAGAGTTCACTCAGACTCACGCCCATAAAGTCAGTAATGCCATCCAGCCATCTCATCATCTGTCATCCCCTTCTCCCCTTGCCCCCAATCCCTCCCAGCATTAGGGTCTTTTCCAATGAGTCAACTCTTTGCATAAGGTGGCCAAAGTATTGGAGTTTCAGCCTCAGCATCAGTCCTTCCAGTGAACACCCAGCGCTGATCTCCTTCAAAATGGACTGGTTGGATCTCCTTGCAGGCCAAGGGACTCATAAGAGTCTTCCCAGCACGACAGTTCAAAAGTTTAGAAAGTAATTAAAAGCTGATTATCAACATAACCACCACCAAGGACAGAAAGTGAAAAAATTTTAAGTAAAAGAGATTTCCCCAGTGGTCCAATGATGAAGACTCAGACTCAGTGCTTCCCCTGTAGGGAGAACTAAGATCCTTGCATGGCACGTGGCAGGGCCAAATTTAAAAAAAAAAAAAAAAAGAAAGAAATGAAATACTTCTGGAAGCTCTCCACCCCTTCCCTTAACACCACCGCTATCCTGAGTTTATGGTAGTCAGTCCTTTGCTTTACTTGATCAATTAATCACCTATACGATTGCCACCCATATTATGTACTCTTAAATCATGCAGCNAAGAAAGAAATGAAATACTTCTGGAAGCTCTCCACCCCTTCCCTTAACACCACCGCTATCCTGAGTTTATGGTAGTCAGTCCTTTGCTTTACTTGATCAATTAATCACCTATACGATTGCCACCCATATTATGTACTCTTAAATCATGCAGCTTTAATTGTTTTCCTACTTTACGTAAGTGTATTTACCATGTGTTTTCTTTTGTGTCTTGCTTTTTAAAAACTCAATATTATGTTTGTAAAATTCACCACTGTTTTTTCATGTAGCTGTAACTTAACTTTCATTATTGTATAATATTCCATTATATGGATTTATCTATCTACTGATAGGCATTTGGTTTGTTTTTAAGTTGCTGCTGCTGCTTTTGCTAAGTTGCTTCAGTATATTACAAATAAAGTTTGAATGTGTGTCCTGGTGTGGATATCTATGCTTGTATTTCGGGTATATACCCAGGAATGTAATGACTGGTCATAAGATATTGGTTTTCATCATACTTAAATATTTCAACATGATTTTCTAAGTAATGTTTCTATTATTTCATAGCTGTAATAATCATCATTTTGTCGGATAAATAATTTTTCAGTTTTGTCTGAATTTTACAGCCTGGTCTCTGCAAATAAATTCACTCCTCCACTTTCTAATTTGTTTGTAAAAGTGATACAAAATCTTAAAACTTATACAATTTATAGCAGATATAAAATCCCATGAGGCATTGCCTCGTATGCAAAAAGAGAATTTTTGTTTGTTGTACTATGGAAGATAGTGAAACATATATTTAAAAAATAATTTTAGGAACTTTCAACATTTAAGTTATATTTGACACAAACTCTGTGTAAGTTTAAGGTGTACAGTATACTGATTTGATATGTTTATATTGTAATATGACTGCCACGGTAGCGTTAGCTAACACCTCTTTCATGTCTCGTGATTGTCATTTCTTCTGTGCTGAAGGTAATTAATATCTAGTCTCTTAGCAAGTTTAATGTATATAACACACTTTTACGACTAGGCTGACTGTACTGTATATTACCACTCTGGAACTTATTTGTCTATCATTGGCACATATGTAACCCTTAAACAACATCTCTTCTGGTTCCCCCCACTCCCTGAGAACTATTGTTTTAAAAGAGTGATAAATGTTTGCCCTGTCAGGAAAATTCTAGAATTCTGTTTAACTTTTCTGTGAAAGGTGTAGTTTTTCGCTACAGTTTTTCGCTGTAGTTTCTGTAATCCACTAAAATTAACATATCACCTTTTCCCAACTTCTTTGAGAGTTTTTCCACGCAGGCTCCCTGACTGTCCACTTCACAGACTACCTCCCCATTCAATAAAGGCTTTTAATGTGCTTTGACACAGGAACCAAGGTTGCTAAGAGACCACCTGTTCTGAATGCACTTTGTCCTAGGAAGAGCAGCCGGAGAGAGAACCCAGGGGCAGCGTTATCTACCACTACCCGGATTAAATCAGGTGAGAAGCGGGCTTCTGTGCACTCTTCAATCCCCATCACTCATCTGGTGTTTCCCTTGCTTCCTACTCTGTCTCTTTCTTACTGTAACTGGATAAAATTGAAGGTACCCCTTGCAGTACAGACTGAAGAAACACAAGCTGGAGGTGGAGGAAATACAAGGCAAGGAAACTCACTTTGCAAATTCATGTGTTCTTCTTACCCCTTGTTTCCCAAACATGGCACAAGGAATAGTTGAACGTAAGGGAAATTCTAGGTGTTTACTTTGCCAATGCGGGCTTCCCTGGTGGCTCAGCAGTAAAGAATCCACCTGCAATGCAGGAGATGCTGGTTCCATCCCTGGGTTGAGAAGATCCCCTGGAGAAGGAAATGGCAACCCACTCTAGCGTTCTTGCCTGGGAAATTCTGTGGTCACAAACCACCACCACCGCCGTCACCACTTTGCCAATGATTGCTGACAAATTTGGGGCAAATCACCCCCTCCTTTAGGGAGGGGTTAGTTATCACAGAGCTGAATCAAGAGGGAGAAAGTATCAATCAAAAGGGGGAGATTAGCAGTGTCTATCTCCCTGTTTCTCTTTCATGTTCTCTCCTAAAACTCTACCTGCCTTTTGGGGTTTGAGCAAAAAAAATAGCAGAAAATATTTTCCCACCCCAATCTTGCCACTTTTTTAAAGTATTGATGCTCATTTTAAGTTGAGTGTATATAAGGGACTTGGGTACAAGGCTTTGAAAATTACTTAACTCATTTGACCTTACATTCCTGGAAAAAAGAAGTTGGGAATTGTTCTAAATTCCCTACCTGACAGGCATTCAGTAAAACATTCCAACAGTGTGGTCAACAGACTACAAATTCATACCTTTTGCAATTCCATAATACTTAAAAAAATTCCAGATATTTTTAAAAAACTGATTAACACAGAAAGTAAGTGTTAGTTGCTCAGCGGTATCCAGCTCTTTGCGACCCCATGGACTGTAGCCCACCAGGCTCCTCCGTCCATGGGATTCTCCAAGCAAGAATACTGGAGTGGGTCACCATTCCCTCCTCCAGGGAATTTTCCTGACCCAGGAATCAAATCNCTTTGCGACCCCATGGACTGTAGCCCACCAGGCTCCTCCGTCCATGGGATTCTCCAAGCAAGAATACTGGAGTGGGTCACCATTCCCTCCTCCAGGGAATTTTCCTGACCCAGGAATCAAATCCAGGTCTTCTGCATTGCAGAGGGATTCTTTACCATCTGAACACAGAAGTGTGGTGGAAATGAAAATATTTAATGTCTTAATAAGTGACCAAAATATAAGAAAGAGGATTTTGAAGAAAGATCGAGGAAATGAAACAAACCTTTTGTTGTTTAATTTTTAAAAATTTTATCACCTGCCTTTTTGCATGACTTCAGATTATTTCCTGGTAATACTGGCTGTAGGTTAGAAAAATGGCAGTTTCACTGATTCCATAAAAATGGTTATAAGTGACTTTGCAGAAAAGACTTCGAAAATAAACTGATAATTTATAACATTGGAAAGAGAGTGGTAATTCTGATAGTTCTTGAGCTTTTTTAAAAATTTTTGCTTTTTTTTTTTTTTTAAAAAGAAAGACAAGAGAATTCTCTAGTGGTCCTGTGGTTAGGACTCTATGCATTCACTGCTGCAGCCCAGATTTCATCACCCCTTGGTTCCCACAAGCTTCACAGCTCAGCCAAAAAATAGACAGACAAATAGAAAATTCAATGATTATGACATAAGATGGTCAAAATTAGTGGGTAAATGTTAATTAATTCATTAAGGTTAAAAATATTTTAGCTCATTGATTGGTTACTAAAGTGTACGAAGTCCTGACTGAAAGACATTTCTTGATCATTATTTTCTTTACTGTGCAAATTATTAGATTGAGTTTAAAAAATCAGGATTATAAATGTGTTTATTTAAGGGCATTTTCTCTTTATTTTACTTCTTAGGAAGCAGAAGCATTTTGGATATGACATGTAAAAATTGGATATTAATTTCTACCACTACCCCCACAAGTCTAGAAGATGAAATTGTGGGAAGACTTCTAAAAATTTTGTTTGTAATCTTTGTTGACTTCCTGTCTATTATATATGTTGTTATAACTTCTTAGAAAAATGACTTCCTTTACTTTACTTGTGAATTTCATATTGAACTCCAGTGAATAAAATTTTATAATTTAATTTGTTGAGTGATTTTTAATTTGATGACATTTCCAGTTATTCTAGACGCTAATAGGACATTGCAATAAAAACAACATTGTGTGTTATTTAGAACTTTATGGTTTATAAAACACTCACATAAATTGAAATGGAATTTTTTTTTAAAAATCTATACTACTATCATAAAACTTCTTGATTTTTAACATGATTGATATAGTTGATAGATTGACTACAATGTGTAAGTGTAATTATGAGTGATTTTTTTATTACAGATGCATACCTATNGTTATTTAGAACTTTATGGTTTATAAAACACTCACATAAATTGAAATGGAATTTTTTTTCAAAAATCTATACTACTATCATAAAACTTCTTGATTTTTAACATGATTGATATAGTTGATAGATTGACTACAATGTGTAAGTGTAATTATGAGTGATTTTTTTATTACAGATGCATACCTATGTGAAATTTTGTATGGTTCTATTTTTAAAGTTTTAATTTGTTTTAAAATTTTATTTTATGAAGTGTAGCTGATTTACAGTGTTGTATTCATTTCTACTGTACAGCAAAATGTTTAAGTTGTACATATATATACATTCTTTTTCATATTCTGTTCCATTATGGGTTATCACAGGATATTGAATATAGTTTTCTCTCCTATACAATAGGACATTGTTGTTTATTATGTGATTCTATTTTTTAACACACCAAACTTAGCATAAGATAATCTTTCCATATGATATACTAATAGTTTATTCTCATTTTCTTATATGCATTTCATCTGTGTGTAGGTAGATCGTTTTTCTTAATCCTCCACAGTTTTATGTTTCTACCAACAAACAAAAGTTTAAGTTAGGAATGCTACTAAGTAGCTTCAGTCGTGTCCGACTGTGCAACCCCAGAGATTGCAGCCCACCAGGCTCCCTCGTCCCTGGGATTCCCCAGGCAAGAACACTGGAGTGGATTGCCATTTCCTTCTCCAATGCATCAAAGTGAAAAGTGAAAGTGAAGTCACTCAGTTGTGTCCGACTCCTAGCGACCCCATGGACTGCAGCCTTCCAGGCTCCTCCGTCCATGGGATTTGCCAGGCAAGAATACTGGAGTGGGGTGCCATTGCCTTCTCCGAAGTTAGGAATAGAAATGCTTAAAAAGACATTCTTTTAGGAAAAGAGAACTTATAAGAAAGAAGAGAATACAGGACGCAACCTGTGTTGATTTTCTATTTGGAACTAAATGCTCACAGTATGTCATTTAGCATAAGACTTCCTGTAATCCTAGGAGGCAAGGGTGTGTTGTCCATTTCGCAGATGAGCACACTGAATCCTGGAACAATTATGCTAGTTGGAGACCACACCTAGGGAGTGGCAGAACCAGGCCTTGTGCCTTCACAATCCATCATATCATGTTGCCCCCAAAGGCAATACTAGTGAAACAAGTGCAATTAAAAAACTTGACAGTTCAACTTTTTTCACAGTAACATTTTATTCAAGACCCTGCGGGTATATTTTAGTATTGTCCTGATTTATTTTCTTATTCCACATTTAAGAATCTTCCATCAAAAACAGATTAAGTTTACCCTTTTCTCATATCCAATTGAACAATGTGTTCTCTTCCTCTGTTTTTTTGACTCCCTCATTTTCTGACAGTATTAAACTATCACTGTTGAATTCTGCTCTTTAAGTCTTTGAAAAATGGACTTCTGTCCTTTAGACTTTTTAACTTTTTACATTGGACACACACGCTTCACAAAATCCTGATCTCTCCCATGTGATGACCATCTTCTCAGCTTTGGTCCAGACATTAGTGCAAGTTTTCACAAGAGACCTAATGAAGTGTGAAAGGAATCTGAGACCTTTGAGACTTATTACTTCACTGACTTTTACTTAACCTTTCAGAGGTGTTGTATATTTAACCATAAGCCAAACAGAATCACACTGTGTCAGCATTTGCTGTAACAGAATCTTTTTTCCTATGCTATATCATTAGACATCCTTTGGGATATAATGTGAATATGATATGTTTTTTCCCAAGCGCCTCTATTTGGGATTTGTTGGAGCCTTTTATCAGGTTTTTTTTAATGCATAAAATTATGTATTTCTACAGGTAAACATATTATGTATATAAACACATAAAGAAAAGGTGGTTGAAGAGTATACACTCTAGTGCAACAGTTACCNGTCCATAGGGTCACCAAGAGTCAGATAGGACTGAAGTGACTGAGGACTCACACATGTACTACCCATCATTAACTGTGTGATTGGGGGCAAGTTATTTAACTGCTCTCTAGTTCATTTTTATCACTTCTCTTTCCTCCCTCCTCTAAGATTAAAAATTGTTTAAGCCAGATAAAAGGATAAAAGAAAAGGCAAGAAAAAGATGAAACAGTACTCTGGAGGATTGCAAGAAAAAAGTGATATAGTATGTTCTTCAGGTAATTTTTGACGTTTGAAATTGTGTCCTTTTCAGTAAAAGCTCTATAAGCCTGAGGGGAAGGATTTATCCACTTCTATCTACTCTTTTCTGATCTTTTATCAGTTAGAGCATCAGTCCTCAACCTTTTTGGCACCAGGGACCAGTTTTGTGGAAGACATTTTGTCTACAGACCCTGGGGTCGGGGGATGGTTTCGGGATCTGGTTTCAGATCATCAAGCATTAGATTAGATCCTGTTAGAGGGTGAGTGAGTGAAAGGGAATTAGTAGAATGATCTTTAGATCTCTGAGCTATAAAAACACTAAAGTCTATTTGTGTGTGTGTGTTATTTTTATGTCAAAGTGTAGCGTCTATGTAGCTGTGCTAAGTTGCTCTGTCGTGTCTGACTCTTTGCAACCCTATAGACTGTAGCCTGCCAGGCTCCTCTGTCCATGGGATTCTCCAAGCAAGGATGCTGAAGTGGGTTGCCATGCCCTCCTCCAGGGGATCTTCCCGTGTCCCTTGTGTCTCTTACATCTCCTGCACTGGAGAGCAGGTTCTCTACAGCTAGTACCACCTGGGGAGCCCTGTGTAGCTGTGCTGTCATTCACAAACGGGACAAACAAGACTTACAAAAGAGAAGAAACCTGCCCTGATGCACTAACATAAGTCGGGAACGGAAGTCGGGTCAGCCAGGCAAGCGGTGGACCTGCGTCCCAGGGGCTGCCCTTGTCCTAGCCTTTCGCTACTCACTGATGCCTGCCTCTGCCCTTTGTATTTCTGGCTTCCTTGCTGGGCTAATTTTAGGTTAATTTCTCTATCTTACCCTCCAAAAGCTTAAGGCAACAGATAGTCTAAGAACTGGGGAGCTTAGAATATTACACCAACCACAGACTTCTTAACAAATGCTCCATAAGAACAACTCAAGACAACAAATGTCTTCCTTCAGGGTACCACCTCTGTACCATTTTTCCTTAGATGCTTTCCGTTTCTTCCCAAGGGAGGCTCATTTAAATCCAAATTATTTCATGATCCACCTTTTTCACTCACTCCATCATGTTGAAAGTGCATCAGCTTCTAGGCCCAAGAGAGACTCAAAGGGCAGGGGCTGCACAGAGCTGCAATATTGAACTTGTCTGACCCTCGCCTCTCAGGCAGATCTTGCATCTTTACGTCACTGGGAATAAAAACTCTGGGTGGTCAGGAGGTCATTTTGGTCCTTACCAACTGAAAGTTTTAGCAAGTAACATCATCCGTAAAATGGAGCTAACATCCTTGACCACTTGAGATTGCTTTGAGGAGCAAAGGCAATAGTACCGTCTCTGTCTGCCAGATCTGTTCCCCACCCCACCACTCTAACTTGGGGTTGATCAGGAGCTCATCCTTGGCTTCTCTGGGTCAAATTCCATTCATAGGTAAAGTATCAGGTTTGGACTAGATTTTTGAGTTCTCCAGTATATCTAAATGCTCTGCTGAGGTATGAATGAATAATAAACCTTCATCAGTGGCAATTTTCACATTCCAGCCAGGCAATAATCCCTTAAACCAGGTGGCTCCTCCCCACCACCTGCCACCCCTATCCCCTGTAGCCAGCTTCCATGCTTCAAATCTGCATTCTGCCCACTTCGTTCACAACATTATGAGTCTGGACTCTCAGCCATTTGAGTTTTTGACTCCTGGGATTCGGCTTTACACTAAAGTTGGAACCATGCTGCGTGTAAGAATGAGCTAATTTTTGGTTCTTAGGCGATAGGCGTGGACTGGCTGAGCAGAGAGGAGAATGCTGATTACATCCTCTCTTTAAAAGAAATCTGGGAACTTGGTGAAGATGAGAACAGGGATGGCAACTTCAGAAGCCAGCTGGTGAACAAAGAAATATTTTTCAAGTGGAGTCTCCTTGTCCCCCAAATATAATTTCATACACACTGATTAGGCTTCCCTGGTAGCTTAATAACAACAAAATGTATTGATTGGTTCAACCAATCAATGTCAAGATGACATTTGCTCTAGTGGTTAGGGGGTATTTGAATCAAAGAAAAAACTTTCTAAAAATACCTTTTATTGAAATATATGGAGAAAAGGGCAAAAATTATCAGCGTACAGGTCAACACATGATTACAAAGTGAATGCACTTGAGTGTGGTTGCAAACCAGGTCAAAAATAGAAGGGGATGAGAAGTCCCTATTGGATCCCCTCTCCTCAGAAATAAATTTTTGATGGTGTTGACATCACCACCTCTCCATTTTTCCTTCCAGAATCTTTCTGGGACCATCTTCCTATTATTCTTACTGTTACTCGACCATTCCCCTCCCCCTTAATCTTTCTTCATCTTTAAAGTGAAAGTGAAAGTTGCTCAGTCATGTCTGACTCATGGTGACCCCATAGACTGTAGCCCACCAGGCTCCTCTGTCCATGGAATTCTCCAGGCAAGAATACCGGTATGGGTAGCTGTTCCCGTCTCGAAGGGATCTTCCCCACCCAGAAATCAAACCCAGGCCTCCCACACTGCAGGTGGATTTTTTTTTTACCATCTGGGCCACCAGGGAAGCCCAAGAATACTAGAGTGGGTAGTTTATCCCTTTTCCAGGGGATCTTTCCGACCCAGGAATCAAACCAAGGTCTCCTGCATTGCAAGCAGATTCTTTACCAGCTGACCTACCAAGGAGGACAAAACAAAGTAATAATTAACCATTAGCTAATAACTGGTCATTCTCTTCCCCACTGGGGCTTCCATTGGTAGCTCTGCTGATAAAGAATCTGCCTGCAATGAATGAGACACAGAAGACGTGGATTCGATCCCTGGGTTGGGAAGATCCCCTGGAGGAGGCCATGGCAACCCACTCCAGTATTCCTGCCTGGAGAATCCCATGGACAGAAGTACCTGGCGGGCTACAGTCTATGGGGTCACAAAGAGTAGGACAGGAC
>SJYA01003125.1:1028102-1053150 GCA_006410615.1 Neotragus moschatus
TGGTCTGGTATTCCCATCTCTTGAAGAATTTTCCACAGTTTATTGTGATCCACACAGTCAAAGGCTTTGACATAGTCAATAAAGCAGAAGTAGATGTTATTTTGGAACTCTCTAGCTTTTATGGTGATCCAACAGATGTTGGCCATTTGATCTCTGGTTCCTCTGCCTTTTCTAAATCCAGCTTGAACATCTGGAAGTTCATGGTAAGTGTCCTATTAAAGCCTGGAATGGAGAATTTTGAGCATTACTTTGCTAGCATATGAGATGAGTGCAATCATGTGGTAGTTTGGGCAGTTGGGTAGTTGAGTGCAGTGCTTTCACAGCATCAGTTTTTAGGATTTGAAATAGCTCAGCTGGAATTCCATCACCTCCACTAGCTTTGTTCTTAGTGATGCTTCCTAAGGCCCACTTGATTTTGCATTCCAGGATGTCTGGCTCTAGGTGAGTGATCACACCATCTTGGTTATCTGAGTCATGAAGATCTTTTTTGTATAGTTCTTCTGTGTATTCTTGCTACCTCTTCTTAATATCTTCTGCTTCTGTTAGGTCCATACTATTTCTGTCCTTTATTGTGCCCATCTTTGCATGAACTATTCCCTTTTATCTCTAATTTTCTTGAAGAGATCTCTAATCTTTCCCATTCTGTTATTTCCCTCTATTTTTTTGCATTGATCATTGAGAAAAGCTTTCTTATCTTTCCTTGCTTTTCTTTGGAACTCTGCATTCAAATGGGTATATCTTTCCTTTTCTCCTTTACCGTTCACTTCTCTTCTTTTCTCAGCTATTTGTAAGGCCTCCTTAAAGCAACCATTTTGCCTTTTTTGCTATTCATTTTCTTGGGGATGGTCTTGGTCACTGCCTGTTGTACAATGTCATGGACCTTCGTCCATAGTTCTTCAGGTACTCTGTCTATCAGATCTAATCCCTTGAATTTATTTATCACTTCCATTGTAAATCATAAGGGATTGTTTAGTGGTTTTTCCTACTTTCTTCAATTTCAGTCTGAATTTGGCAATAAGGAGTTTATAATCTGAGCCACAGTCAGCTCCCAGTGTTGATTTTGCTGACTGTATACAGCTTCTTCATCTTTGGCTGCAAAGAGTATAATCAGTGTGATTTCAATATTGATCATCTGGTGATGTCCAAGTGTAGAGTGTTCTCTTGTGTTGTTGGAAGAGGATGTTTGCTATGATCAGTGTGTTCTCTTGGCAAAACTCTATTAGCCTTTGCCCTGCCTCATTCCTTATTCCAAGGCCAAATTTGCCTGTCACCCCAGGTGTTTCTTGACTTCCTAATTTTGCATTCCAGTCCCCTATAATGAAAAGGACACCTTTTTTTTTAAGTTTAGTTCTAGAAGGTCTTGTTGGTCTTCATAGAACCGTTCAACTTCAGCTTCTTCAACATTACTGGTCAGGCATAGACTTGGATTACTGTGATATTGAATGGTTTGCCTTGGAAACAAACAGAGATCATTCTGTCATTTTTGAGATTGCATCCAAGTACTGCATTTTGGACTGTTTTGCTATGAGGGCTACTCCATTTCTTCTAAGGGATTCTTGCCCGCAGTAGTAGATATAATGGTCATCTGAGTTAAATTAATCATTCCAGTTATTCGAGTTCACTAAATGTCAGTTCCTAAAATGATTCCTAAAATGTCAATGTTCACTCTTGCCATCTCCTGTTAGACCACTTNCGCACTGGGGCGCCCAAGGGTTCCAGGCGCGGCGCCAGCTTCAGCACCGCGGGGTCAGCTAGGGCGAGCGCAGGAGGCACGGGCGCCTCGGCCGCCTGGACACAGAGCCGGAACTTGCGAGGACTTGGTGCTTCACGCTCCATCTGTGGCTCACTCTAGGTAACCACCTCTAGCTGCTCCTAGAGGGTTCGGAAAGAAATAATAAACGCTTAAATACTGGTCATCAGAAGTAGATCAGTGCTTCTTAGGTTGCCATGGCTAATCCAGCCCAAAGCAATCAATATATCCTGGAGGTTAGGTAGGATTTACACTAAATAGACATACTACTTACACAGTAAGTTATTTAATATCTTGTGTTTTTGGATCAGTGTCTTGGGTCACAGTTAGTTTGGGTGTATTTTTTAAATCTTGAATTACCTGGATAGTAGCTCAGGTTGCAGGTGAGTTCCTCCCCTTCCCCACCGAGTAGGATTTTCAGTCCTTCCAGCAAATCCTGTTAATTTGGTATGTCCTAACAGTTTCTCAGATTTGAGTTGGTGTCAGCTGTGAGAAATTGTTCTGGCTGGTTCAGGCAGAGGACTGAGGAAGCTAGACAAGATTCTGAAGTGAAAGCACCAATTATTCATTTATAGGATTACACCTTCTTTTAAATATCTTGTGGATCATAACGGGTTATCATGTCATTGCTAGAAATAAATTTATTTCTTTTCAGGCCCTAGAAGTGGAAATTACATAACAAAATAGCTTAACCTGCAGTTATGCAATAACTCATACTTGTAGCAGTACTGACTGCCCAAGAACACACTTCTATGTTTCTTCCCTTTTGTGTGAAGGCAAGAGGGTAACAAGGACCCTTTTTCTCTGTGGGATGCCTATAGGAAAAGAGAAAAGTTATGCAGAGGTAGGTCACGACACTGTGAAGTCTTCTCTAATTTCTGACTCTGAAAAGATGGTGGTGATATGTGCATTGTATCAAGGCAGATCATGGTGCTTTGGGTGTGGTTCTGGTCATAAATCTAGAGCAAGAGAGTGACAATTAGATGTAGTTAGCTTTTCAAGCTTTCTCACCTGATCTTCTGAGCCTGCAATTTTTTTAGTCTTTCTTGAGCGAGTCATTACTTGAACTTACTTCATACAATGCAATTGAGTATATAAAGCCCGTGGGTAGGCACAAAAGAAACAATGTCTTGCTTGTTTAATAATTGCTTTACAAGAAAGTATCACCTAATGACTTTAATTTTAATTAAAGTTGGCAAGAAAGCATATATTTTGAGCTAGCTGGCCTTTTCTTTGGGAGGTTCTTTGTAGACATCCCAGTATTCCCTGCAGATAACGAGATTGAAGTGTGACTTAAAACTGAGTTCAAGGAAAGAACACATGACCCCTGCCTTCAAAGCCTTTAGTCTGGTGGGAAAGATGGGCATGTTTATAAATATCATAATACAGGGTAGTAAAAATGGAATCATAGGGCAGTGACATCAATACTGTACGATTGAATGGCAGAGAGGTTCATTCAAGGTTAAGAAATGAGAAAAGTTATGTGGTGTGTGTAGCATCTGAGCTAAGACTTGAAGAAGGAAGAGGATTTCCTTGATGCAAAGGAGGGCTGCTGGAACAAGCATGTTGCATGGAGGTGTGCAAGTCTGGTGTGTTCAAAGGTAGCAGAGCAGTTTGGAGTGGCTGGAGTCTGGAATTTAAGATAGATAAAACTGGGAGATGGGATGGGGCTAGATTATGGAGATGACAAGCCATGGTAAGAAATTAAAGTGTGATTGAACATTATTATTGTGTTTATACCAATAGTGTTAATATCCTTCATTGTAGTTTATTCCTTGAAGTTCAATTTTGTGAGCTTCCCCTAATAAGTAAATGAGTAAGGTCTTAATAGCATTTACTTTCTATAAATGTGAAAGAGTAATGTGTTTTCCAGTAGATTTCAGTGCTTTATTCAAATCCAACAATTATTTCCCTTGAATTTGCAATCTTGTGATACAACAACTTTTAGTTTGATTAAAACTTTGGATAGGAAAATACCCCCACTTTCCTGGGTCAATATGCAGAGTAAAGTCACTGTTCACTGTTTCAATTACTGGCAGTAATAATGATTATTATTTATCATTATTAAACATGACATATTAAGTGAGCTACACATCTTCTTTTATCAAGGGAGGCATAATTTTAAGCTTATTCTGAGAATTTCTTTTTGGCCTCATCGCACAGCATGTGGGATCTTAGTTCCCTGACCAGGGATCAGTCTGAAGCCCTTGGCATTGGAAGTGCAGAGTCTCAACCAGTGGACCACCAGGGAAGTCACCTTGATCTCTTGATCTTGAGAATTTTAATAAGAACACTCAACTAAGGAAATGATAGAACCAAGTATTGAACCTAGGAAGTTTGTCTTGATAGCCCATTCTTTGGGCACAGGCATAATATATGATAGCTGTTATTCACAGTAATTAGAAATTGGGCCTGCTACCTGTAGGAGAAGTTTTTCTGTTTTTCCTTGGCATCCTCATTTCTGTCATTTTAAATTTATTTTTTAACTTATAGAATTGCCATATAAAATATTACTTTTAGGTGTACAACATGATGATTCTAAATATATATATATACTGCAAAATGGTGACACAGTAAACTTAATTAACATGCATCATCATAGTTCTAATTTTTTCATGTGTCGGATGAGAACTTTAGGATTTCCCTGTAGCTCAAATGGTAAAGAATCTGCCTGCAAAGCAGGAGACCATGGTTTGATCCCTGGGTCAGAAAGATCCTCTGGAGAAGGGAATGGCAATCCACTCCAGTATTCTTGCCTGGAGAATCCCATGGACAGAGAAGCCTGGTGGTCTACAGCCCTTTGGGTTGCAAAGAGTCGGACATTAACACACACAACACAATGAGAACTTTTAAAATCTACTCTTTTGGCGACTTTCAAATATCTACCACAGTGTGTTACAGTCACTGTACTGTACATTAGCTGATTATTCTTACTTTATAGCTTCCGTGATGACCCATATTTCAGTGTTTTAACACATCTTCAAATTGTCTACTTTTGGCTGTGCTGGGTCTTCATTGCTGAGTGGGCTTTCTCTAGTTGCAGCAAGCAGGGGCTACTCTCTCGTTGCAGTGTGCAGGCTTCTCATTGTCGTGGCTTTTTTTCCCCCCCTTATTGCAGAGAAATGGGCAACAGGGGCTTCAGTAGTTTTGGCTTCCCAGGCTCTAGGGTAGAGGCTCGAAAGTTGTGGTGCATGGGCTTAGTTGCTCCGAAGCGTGTGAGATCTTCCAGGATCAGGGATCGAACCTGTGTCTCCTGCACTGGCCGGCAGATTCTTTACCTCTGAGCCACCAAGGAAGCCTTATCTTCAAACTATTATATGATCTTGTGCTTTTATGACCCGCTCAAAAGAAACTCTTAAGCTCTTTGAGAAGAGATGGGATTTGAGATGAGAAAAACTTTAGTGAATCTCACAGCCTTAAATGCAAAGACTAGACCTCCCAGATTCCGTGGAAGAGCATCAGTCTCATGTATTCTTTTCACTCTTCCCAGCAAATCCCCCACATGCACCAGATATTTTGGTATTTCAGCATCCCGTATATATCACCATGTGTCTTCAGAGTTTTCACTCTGAAAATCGTATAGGAAACCCACTAGTTTGTAGATGATGTGCTAAAGTAGGTATTCAGGCAAAAGCCTGGATTCTCCATCATCATGTACAAGTTATACAAAGCACGTGCTAAGCAAAATGACACACCTTTGGAGAGAGCGTCATCAGAGATTTCTTCACCAGAACTTCACTGCTACTGTTAATGCTTGGACCCAGTGTTAGGGGATATGGGTTGTATGGAATCAAGATAAGCTGAAACAGAAGCCTGGTAGCATAGGGACCATGATAAATGCCTGTGATAAATGAAATGATGGTACCAACTCACGTCTAAGTCTCTAGCCCTCACTGCCTATATTGACTCTTTTAAATCTCTAGATCTGTCTTTTTGTTTCTTCTCAGACTCTGAATGATTTATGAACTCTGCGATTTCCTCTTCTGTTTCTGAGAGCAGGACTGGAAATAGGTGGCTTTTCGCTGGATGGGTCAGTAAGGGGTCTTGAGATGCATCTCTCCTGTAACAAAATATCTGTAAATCTCAGTTTCCTTATCCTGTGCTGTGCTTAGTTGCTCAGTCATGTCCANTATGAACTCTGCGATTTCCTCTTCTGTTTCTGAGAGCAGGACTGGAAATAGGTGGCTTTTCGCTGGATGGGTCAGTAAGGGGTCTTGAGATGCATCTCT
This sequence comes from Neotragus moschatus, assembly GCA_006410615.1. NCBI lineage: Eukaryota > Metazoa > Chordata > Mammalia > Artiodactyla > Bovidae > Neotragus > Neotragus moschatus. The sequence continues at coordinate 1,034,082 of SJYA01003125.1, forward strand.
CCTGTAACAAAATATCTGTAAATCTCAGTTTCCTTATCCTGTGCTGTGCTTAGTTGCTCAGTCATGTCCAACTCTTTGTGACTCCATGGACAGAGGAGCCTGGCTCCTGGATGCTCCAGGCAAGAATACTGGAGTGGGTTGCCATGTCCTCCTCCAGAGGCTCTACCCAACCCAGGGGTCAAACCCAGGTCTCCTGCATTGCAGATGGATTCTTTACCTGCTGAACTATCAGAGAAGCCCCAGTTTCCTCATACAGAGGAGGAAATTGAGGAATTGTTAAGATTGGGGGCAGTAAGTTCTCTAGGTTCACCCAGGGCTGACTGGCCTCATAGAGCAACAGACCAGGGTGGGAGGTGGGGAGAGCCCAGGTGAAACTCCAAGGCAAGTCAGCCTAGGTCCTGCGGAAGGGAGAGGAGGGAGTGGAAGGAGCTAGGGAGAACATGCCCACTCACGAGGGCCAGAGCTACTCAGTTCCAGCCAATTGTTATGTAAGGACAAGAGCCCAGTGTTGCCAGATCGTCAAGAGAATCCGGAAATTCAGATTTTGATGGGAAAACATTGGCAATTCATTCAACATGGCTTAAAATAAAAGAAAATAAGAATTGGGCAGGCCAAACAAAACACCTCTAGAGATCAGATTTGGCTTTTTTTGCTGCTAATTTGCTAGATGACTTCCAAGCTTTCTTCTGGCTTCAGATTTCCATGATCCTCCACTCAGTCCATCTCATCTCTAACCCACTTCTTTACTGACACATTTTCCAGTACTCACCGGATCTAAAGCACGATAGCTTTGGGAGATCTCTTTGGTGAGTGCTGGACCATGATAGATTTATAAGGCCTTTAAGATCAAAGAATGCCCTTTTTCGATGGCCATGCTGTTGACATAATTCAGAGGCCCCGGCAGTTAATTGCTTGTGTTAATTATCCCTTTCATGGACAGTTAGTTCGGTTTAATTCCAGGACCCAGAGCTGTTTCTCTAAATATTTTCCTTCCTGTTCTTTCTTCTCACTCACACGTAAGAAGATAATGACAGCTGGAACATAGATCCTGGTTTTCACTTGGACAAGGTGTATTTATAAACTTAGTTTTTTCTTTGCTTTATTTATTTTTTGCCATGCTACTCAGCTTGCAGAATCTTAGTTCCCTGATTAGGGATGGAACCTAGACCCCTGGCCTTGGAGGCTTGAAGTCCAAACCACTGGATCTCCAGGGAATTCCCAATAGGCTTTTCTTTTCAGTGCTTAGACAAATCTTCATCGTCTTTACCTGAGCAAGATTTTGCCCTGTAGTCTGTCTCTCTTCTTAATCTGGGGATGTTCTTCAATTGCAACAAGGTGAATAAGTTAAGAGTTTGGCTCTTATGTGTTAATATGGAAGTTTAGTGGTTTTTAAAAAGTATATTTATATGGATCCCCCAAAATAAAATGAGAACAAAAGTAGTGGACTTGCACGTGATTCCAGTCTCCAGTTCTTTTGAATAACTCGTTCCTGGGGGAACAGTACAGTTAAATTCTGTAATATAATATTTTTGAAGCAGAGTTTCATGAATGTGATGAGCTAAGATGTGTTCTTTGCTTTATGCTAATAAGCTATTTTGCAAACAAGTGGGCCTGCCTCTACCTGAAAAGCTCAGGGCAGACATTGACAACAGGAAGGAAGCGTCTGAGTAAATAAAAGAGGCATGACGTTTTCAGAGAAATCACAGACCTTACTGTGACTGAGCTGACAGAGAGGACCAGTGGAAGGCTGTCAGTGACAGTTCTGAGCCACACTTTGTCCTTGTCCCTGCTCCAGTGGTGAGTTGACCCTCCCTTGCACTTATCGGAGTTTGTCAGCCAACCCTGCATGTTTATCATTTAAAATAAACCTGAAAGAATCAGGTAATTGTCTGATCATTAAAGATATACCACCTGATCTTATTTTGGTAACAACTTTGAATTGAAAAAGTCAACTCTATGTTTACCCGTGTATTTGGCTAGCCTTTCAGGTTTAATGATGGAGGCAGGCTCTAAGCCCTTTGGAGGAAGGAACCATATCCACCTTTGATCCACAGCACCTTCCAAATACATTCATTTTCTTCCAAATACACAAATACCTCCCAAATGTCCTCTGTTCTTTCTGCTGAATGAAAGCTGTATGGTTAATCATTTTTATATACAGGAGATTTAGGTCAGTAGGCTTTCTGGGCATTCATTCATTTCATAAAGACCCGTTAAGCCTTTACTATGTGCCAAGCGCACTTCTTAGTGCTGGGGATGCAGGATAATCTTGTCGGTTACATACCTTGATGAATAATAACATATTGTGATAAATGTTGTAAGAACAAGATTGCCCAAATTATTGTGAGACCGTTGAGAAGGAATGACTAACTGTTGAAGGGTTTGGATGGCATCAAATAAGAGGAGACATTTAGGCTAAGTCAAGAATTGATGCTTTTGAACCATGGTATTGGAGAAGACTCTTGAGAGTCCCTTGGACTGCAAGGAGCTCCAACCAGTCAATAAAGGAAATCAGTCCTGAATATTCATTGGAAGGACTGATGCTGAAACTGAAGCTCCAATACTTTGGCCACCTGATGTAAAGAGCTGACTCATTGGAAAAGACCCTGATGCTGGGAAAGATTAAAGGCAGGAGGAGAAGGGGATGACAGAGGACAAGATGGTTGGATGGCATCACTGACTCAATGGAGATGCGTTTGAGTAAGCTCTGGGAGATGGTGAAGGGCAGGGAAGCCTGATGTGGTGCAGTCCATGGAGTCACCAAGAGCTGGACACGCCTGAGCAACTGAACAACAACTTGAAGCAGGAGTTTCAGAAAGGATTACAGCCTCTCCAGCAGCTGGTGGGGAGTGAAGAGTCTAAGGCAGGCAGGAGGAGAGGAGCATGGCTTAAGGGCTGAATTGTGACAGTGGTCTGGAGAGCCCAGGTTTTGGTAAAATCCTGCAGAGGTCGTTGGGGCTGAATTGTTGGAAATCTTTAGAGAAAATAGAATCAGGTAGCTAGCTGGGTATGGAAAGATCTGAATACCAAGTGTCATATGAGCGAAATACAGGTTTGTACAACCAGTTTTCATTTTTAATTTTTTACAAGAAAAAAAATGTATTTATGTATTTTTGGTTGTGCTGAGTCTTTGTGGCGGCACGGGCTTTTCTCTGCAACTGTGCAGAGAGCAGGGGCTACGCTCGAGGGGAGGTGTTGGGGCTTCTCATTGTGGTGGCTGCTCGCCTTGCAGAGCGCAAGCTATAGGGCACATGGGCTTCGGGAGCTCCAGCTCCCAGGCTCTAGAGCACAGGCTCGATGGTTTCGGCACACAGGATTAGCTGCTCCACGGCATGTGAGATCCTCCCAGATCAGGAATGGAACCTGTGTCTCCTGCATTGGCAGGTGGCTTCTTCACCCCTGAGCCACCTGGGAAATCCTATTTATGATTTTTGAGTCCTACTGTTCATTGATGCCTGGCTTGAATCTCCACGAGGGCAGGAATAATCATCTTTGGTTTTCTTTTGCACTTAAACAAAAATCGCAGTAAGGACATTTTTCTTGTCTGGATGCATAGAAGCCAGAAAACATTGAGCTGAGGAATGATTAGGAAATGAGAAAGTGGAGGGGAGGGAGGTACTCGTTCAAGTTTTTCTAAGAAAACCTTTAGAACATGCCACAGTAATAACAGCATTGGTAAACATTTGCTCTGTGCCAAGTATCAACACCTGGTATTTCATAGAGATTATCTTGTATGTTCCTCATAAAATTCTATGACGAAGGAGTTCTTCCTATCCTATTTTCATTTTATAGATGAAGAAACTCGGGTTTTTTCACTTGCTTAAATTCACATGGCTAATGCTCTGCTATTAATTGTGGTCTAACCTCAACTAGGTACCCAGGCTGAACATGGACCCTTCTGGACTAGGGGCTTTCAGTGTTTTTGACTGTGACCCATAGTGAGATTTATTTTACAGCCTGACCCTGCCAGCAAACACAGGCGCACATGTAAACACTGAAGCCAAGTCTCTCAAAGTAGTGCTCAACCCTTAGCAGTGCGCAGGAAGGTGTATATTTGTTACTTTAATCGATTTTATTCTAGTCTAAATTTCAGTTTTTTAAACATTGCTGCTCACAATGTGTGATTGATTTGACAACCGACGATGTATTAAAGAGTTTGGACCACACCCCTCTAGCCTGCTAGCTACTTTACATTGCTCCCTGAACTATAGCTTAATTCTTTTTCTATTAACATTAGCAAACATTTATTCAGTGCCTACTATATGCAGAGATGTGGAAGGAACATAGCATATGTCTTGACCCCAAGGAATTTTCAGTATAGTGAGGGGAAAGACAAGTAATGGCTAATTATAATGTAGATCAGAAAAAAAAAAAAAAAAAAAAGAAGCACAAGCCACATAGAATGGCTTGTGGAACATAGGAACATAGGAATGGAACATAGGAATAATGATGGATACTGGTAGTGTTTAGTAGTTGTGTGTGTGTGTGCTGCAAGAATGTTAAAAGACTTTTTTGAAATAAATAGAAATGCCTTTGGTAAAGACTTTTAGGACTTAGAGCCAAAGGAGATCTGAAGACCACAGTATTCTGTGTTTTATTCTCAAAGGTCCTTGAAATGGTCAAGCTGTCATTATTATTTAGACATTAGTTTGTCCACTATAAGCCCTTGAAGGATGCTAGCATGTCCAGTTATGTTAAAGAGTATCCATTAAAAAAAAGTTTAAGATAACTTCCCAAAGTTAAAGAATGCAAACTTACGAACCATTCATGAACCTCCTTTAGGTGATCAATCCTAGGGTTAAATGGAGAGAGAGAGCCTTAAGTAGAATCTAGCAAAAATTCTGTGGACATTGGAGGTAGAAGGAGAGTTATTAATACTTTTCTAATTTATCTTACGTAGATTGAAAAGAAAACATCTGAAAATCCTGGCACTGTGTCTGATACATAGAAAGTGTCCCGTTTAGTTCAGTTGCTCAGTCGTGTCCGATTCTTTGCCACTCCATGAATCGCAGCACGCAAGGGCCTCCCTGTCCATCACCAACTCCCAGAGTTTACCCAAACTCATGTCCATCGAGTCAGTGATGCCACCCAGCCATCTCATCCTCTGTCGTCCCCTTCTCCTNCACACACACACACACACACACACACATTTATTTTTGGCTGCACTGGCTCTTTGTTGCGGTGCTCGAGCTTCTCACTGTTGTGGCTTCTCTTGTTGCAGAGCAGGGGCTCTAGGCACACGGGCTTCAACAGCTGGGGCACAAAGGCTCAGTAGTTACAGCTCCCAGGTTCTGGAGCACAGGCTCAACAGTTGTGACGCATGGGCTTAGTTGCTCCATGGCACGTGGGATCTTCCCAGATCAGGGATTGAACCCGTGTCTCCTGCGTTGGCAGGTGGATTCTTTACCACTGAGCCACCAGGGAAGCCCCTGCCTGGAGATTCTTGAAGCTGCTCCTCCCAGGTCTTTACCTGCACTGCTCTGCAGCAGCAGGATGGCATTATGGGTGGTGAAGTGATGCTCACGAGGCGGTGCACCCAGACTTGGCCCTCTGGGATAGTGGGAGAGAAGGGAAAAGATTCTTCCCTCTTCTATCTGGCAGTGCGTGTGTTTGCCCTCTCTGGAGCCGTCAGGGTGAAATTGCTCCTTCTCTGGCCAGAAACCAGCCAACAGATTTTGGGCACTTGCCACATCAAAGAGTAGGGTTAATAGCGTTGCCACCACCAGTGGGGACAGTGCCAGATGTCACAAGTGAAGATGGGGCAGGCAACCATCCATTCCTTTTTTTCCTTCTTCTATACTCCAGGGGGCTTTACAAAAATGAAAGTCAGGCTGTCTTGAGATGGTCCAATTATTCTGTTCTCTTGTTTGGTAAACTTTTGATTCTTTGGAGAGAGATGCTGACTTTTCTATAACCTTCAAGTCACTTAGGTGCATTAGCATGGTAGAGGTGTTTGTTTATTTTTTTTTGGCATTGTTTGATATACTTTCTTATACCACTTTCTCCTCTTTGCATTAAAAAAGCAGATAAATGGATGTAATCATCTTTAAAATTTTGTATTATAGACAGTGATCCTCTTCTGCACTTTTTCTGCAGGCATTTATAGAAAATCAAGAAACTCACTTTTGCCATGGTTATCACTGCTGTAAGAATTTTTGCTTTTGTTTCTGTTTGAAACCAGCGATGACATGATGATCAGTAGAGATTTAGGTGTGAGGCTAAGTAAGCTTTGTCTTTGACAGGGTAAATGACAGAGTAGAGTCAAAGGACAGCCGAGTGCCGGCTGCTGCACTGGGGTGGTGGGCTCCAGGCAGAAGTCTGCACTTGCTCAGTTCACTATGGCCAGCTGCTTATCTCCTCTGTCTTCTTCACCTGTGTCCTTCCACTGGGATGGAAGATGGGATGGTTGGTCAGAAGCTGCTCTATCCTCTAGGACAGTGATGCTCAGCCTAGCTACACATTCCAGTGGCTGGAAGTGTTAGGCTCTACCCCAGACCAGGCCGGTGGTGGGACCTGGCATCGGGGATATTTAAAAGCTTCCCAGATGATTTTAGTGCAGTCATGGTCCAGAATCTCTGTGATTGGGCAGCAGTTTTCAGAGTGTCTCTGTGGATGACCTGTATCAGAGTCATTGGGTGATTTTTTTTTTTTTTGGCTGCACTGTGAGACTTGCCGGATCTTGGTTCCCTGTCCAGGAATTGAATCTGGGGCCGTGGCATTGAAAGCTCTGAGTCCTAACCACTGGACTGCCTGGGAGTTCCCCATAGGGTGACTTTTTAAAAATGCAAATTCTGGGATTCCTAAATTTGAAACCAAATCAAGTTTTAACAGTAGTAAACACGGTTTTGAATCATTCCAAGTGCAACCTGCCAGTATCTAGATCTTGGTTTAAATGTCCTTAGTATTAAGAAATAACTAAAGAACAAAAAGTCTTAGAAGCCCTAGAGTGAGAAATGATTCAGTAACTAGTTGATCTCGAATTCTGGTGTGAGTAACTAGGAACTACTTCTGAGAAAGTGGCTATCAAGTCCCCAGAAATCCTTTATAGGTATAAAACCGTAGCTAATATTTAGGCAAATGTTTTATTGTGTGCCAGGCACTGAGATTTGAACTTAAATTTTTTTATTGGAGTATATATAGTTGATTTACAAAGTTGTGTTAGTTTCAGGTGTTCAGCAAGGTGAATCAGTAGCTATACATATAGCTACTCTTTTTGATACTGTTCCCATATAGGCTATTACAGAGTATTGAGTAGAGTTCCCTGGGCTGTACAGTAGGTCCTTATTTTTTATCTGTTTTATATATAATATTGTCTATATGTCAATCCCAGTCTCCCAATTCATCCTCTTCTCCCCCGTAACCTTAAGTTTATTTTCTACATCTGTAGCTCTATTTCTGTTTTGTGGATAAGTTCATTTGTACTCTTTTTTTGACATTCTGCATATAAATGAACTTTGTACTTTAAACTCATTATTTACCATTTTCAGTTCAGTCACTCAGTTGTGTCCGACTCTTTGCGACCCCATAGTCNTAGGTCCTTATTTTTTATCTGTTTTATATATAATATTGTCTATATGTCAATCCCAGTCTCCCAATTCATCCTCTTCTCCCCCGTAACCTTAAGTTTATTTTCTACATCTGTAGCTCTATTTCTGTTTTGTGGATAAGTTCATTTGTACTCTTTTTTTGACATTCTGCATATAAATGAACTTTGTACTTTAAACTCATTATTTACCATTTTCAGTTCAGTCACTCAGTTGTGTCCGACTCTTTGCGACCCCATAGTCTGCAGCACACCAGGCCTCCCTGTCCATCACCAACTCCCGGAGTTTACCCAAACTCATGTCCATTGAGTCAATGATGCCATCCAACCATCCCATCCTCTGTCGACCCCTTCTCCTCCCACCTTCAGTCTTTCCCACCATCAGGGTCTTTTCAAATAAGTCAGTTCTTCAAATCAGGTGGCCAAAGTATTGGAGCTTCAGCTTCAGCATTTTACAGATGGGGAAAAATGAGGCTCATAGACATTAAGTACTTAGCTCGAAAACATATGGTAAGTAGTGTAGACTTGATCAGAACCAGATATACATGTGATAACAAAGCTCATGTGTGGCATATGGATGACGTCACCAATTCGAAGGACTTGAGTGTGAGCAGGCTCCGGGAGTTGGTGATGGACAGGGAAGCCTGGCGCACTGCAGTCCATGGGGTCGCGAAGAGCTGAACACGACTGAGCGACTGAACTGAACTGAATAAAGCTCATGACCTTAACCATTCCTCAGTTCCTTCTGCTGTGCAACCAGATACTGGCAAAACCTCTCTTCCTCTCTACCCCGTCTTTATGGTGAAACCAAGAGGGAAAAAAGAAAGCTGTCAAACAACTGAAAGTGTTAACTTGCTCCTTATCATTTTCTGTACATTCTTCTATACGTACACAAAGCAGCCAGGGATCACTGACATTTACTTTAGAAGCCCTGAACTTACATTTTAATTGCTTAGATTCTTCTTTTATGATGTGTAGCCATTCCTGCACTTGAACTGAATCTTTGTTACTGCTTTATTTGAGGAGTTACAATGCAAACAGAATGAGCAAAGCATAATCTCTTGATTTTATTGCCCTTGTTTAAACCTGTTCCTAGGTTAGAAATCTGGGTGTGATCAGGAGTGAGCTTGATGCTCTGACTTAGGAAGTGACTGTATCTGTATTAGTTAAGTTACATGAAAGAATCATGAACTGGAGGGGTCATTATAGAAAAAAGAAATCTGGGTGTGTGTGTTGGGAGGTGTGTGGGAGGGGAGGGAACCTCACATTTATGAAAGACCTTAAACAGATATTGTTGATTTTATCTCTAAATCAGGTCATAGAGCAGTCATTGGAACCATATGTGTGTTTATAGCATTAATAATTTTTCTTTATAAAGTCAACTTCACTGAGGCATACTTTATATACAATAAAATCCAACAGGTCTAAGTATACAATATGATGAATTTTGATAAATATATTCGGTTGGGGTTTGCATTAATTTTTGACAGCTTTATTAAAACATAATTCACAAACCTTATGATTCACCTATTTAAAGTGTACAATTTGATGGTTTTCAGTGTATTCACAGACATGTACAACTATCACTGTAATCAATTCTAAAATATTTTCATCAGCCCCCAAAAGAAACCTTTATACTTGTCAGCAGTCATTTCTTTTTTTCTCCCAACTCTTTTAGTCCTAGGCAATGACTCACCTACTTTCTGTAGACTTGCCTGTTCTGGAAGGTTCATAGAAATGGGAACCATGTAATGTGTAGTCTTTGGTGATTGGCTGCTTTCCCTTAGTACTTAATACAGTCTTTTTAAGGTTCATACATGTTGTAGCACGTGTAATACTTCATTCATTGCTGAATAATATCATTGTGTATGGAAATGGACTCACAGAAATGGAGAACTTGTGTTGCCAAGGGTAAGGGTGGGGAAGGGATGGATTGGGAGTTTGGGACTATCTGGTGCAAACTATTCTACACAGGAGGGTAAGCAACAAGGTCCTATTGTATAGCATAGGGAACTATATTCAATACCCTGTAATAACAATAATGGCAAAGAGTATGAAAAAGAATTACAAATATACAGAAATGCTTCATGGTAAAACACTTCATTGTACAACAGAAACACTTCATTGTAAACCAACGATACTTCATAAAATGATTCTTTTTTAAAATGGAAAAATAAAACCAACCTACCTCCTCAGTTAACTTGGAGACCGAAAGCTAAATACAATTTATAGTGAAGAAAAAATTCCATTGTGTAGATATACTACATTTTATTTATTATCAGTTGTTGGATATTTGGGTTGTTTCTACTTTTTTGGCTGGTAGCATTGATTTCTTTTAAGATTTTTTTTTATAAGGACCATTTTTAAAGTCTGTTGAATTTGTTACAACATTCTTCTGCTTTATGTTTTGGTTTTTTGGCCGCAAGGCATGTGGAATCTTAGCTCCCAACCAGGAATTAAACTCAGATCGTCTGCACTGGAAGACGAAGTCTGAATCACTAGACCATCAGGGAAGTCCCCTAGCACTGATTTTTAAAGAGTAAACTTTTAATAGATACCTTGATTTTTAAATCTTCATTTAGGCTTTTTTTTCCTTTCACTAATATGCCAGGAGTATAAAGTAGCTTGGACTTCCCAGATGGTGCTCGTGTTGAAGACCCTACCTGCCAGTGCAGGAGTCGCAAGAGACCTGGGTTTGATCCCTGGGTTAGGAAAATCCCCCATGGCAACTCACTCCCGTATTCTTGTTTGGAGAATTCATGGATAGAGGAGCCCTGGTGGGCTACAGTCCATAAGGTCACAAAAAGTCAGATACAACTGAAGCGAGTGAGCATGCGTGCATGAAGTGTCTTAGTCCTCCCTCTACTACTGAGACAGTCTGATTAAGGTCACAGCAACTGGATTTACAGTTGTACTAAAATTCCTGTTTGGAGTGAATTCTCTTTCATAGCTATTTAATATTGTGGAAAATGCATATAGAACTGTAGATATAGAAATATATGTACATATACATATGTATATATATGCATTGCGTGCCCAGTCTCTCAGTTGTGTTTGATGCTGTGACCCTATGGATTGTAGCCCGCCAGACTCCTCTGTCCATGGGATTCTCCAGGCAAGGATGCTAGAGTGAGTTTCCATTTCCTCCTCTAGAGGATTTTTCTACCCAGGTATCGAACCCATGTCTCCTTTGTCTTTTGCACTGTAGGCAGAATCTTTACTGCTGAGCCATTAAGGAAGCCCTGATATATATATGCGTGAATATGTATAAAATAAAGATAACTCATATGGTTTTACAAGGAGTTTTAAAGTTAACTTACAAAGACAACATGTAGTTTCTTTTAAAAAATAATATTGGCATATAACAAATTATTTTACTTTAGAAATCATAAACTGTGCTGATTATGAAATGTCATTGGTAAGTGTCAAAATTGATACAATGACTATTACTTTTGAAGGACTAACATTGGTGTTAGGGTTATTCTATTTGAAAATATATAAATCAATACATAGGCAATTTACGTTTTTGACCCAGAAGAAACTTACATTATTTTAAAGCTTTATGCTACTGATAAATTATCACAAATCAGTCATAGTAGTTTTGACACTCTTGTAACTGCAGATGTTACACTTCTCACCCCTAAAACACATCATAGAACTAAAGTGCTTGAGAAATAGGAAGGTGAAAGTAGATGTGAAATGATAGGAGAAGTCAAGAACTAGATCCAGGCATCATTACTTACATCTTTTAAAAAATTCATAAATAATAAGACTTTTAAAATGGAGACAGAGCAGAGATGATGAAGGACAGGGGAGCCTGGCATGCTGCAGTCCATGGGATTGCAAAGAGTCGGACACGACTGAACAACTGAACTACAACAAATAGTTGATTTACAATGTTGTATTGGTTTCAGTTGCACAGAAAAGTGATTCGGTTTTATACTGTATATATAATATATATGTATAAAATGTATATATATACACATATAGATATATATGGAGCATTCATAGTCAACAAAAGAGTCTGAAATGCAGTGCTTGGGTACAATCTCAAAAACAACAGAATGAGCTGGGTTCCTTTCCAAGGCATACCATTCATCATTATAGTAATCCAAGTCTATGCCCCAACCAGTAATGCTGAAGAAGCTGAAGTTGAACATCTCTATGAAGACCTACAACACTTTAATGAACCAACACCAAAAACCAGATGTCCATTTCATCATAGGGGATTAGAATGTAAAAGTAGGAAGTCAAGAGATACCTGGAGTAAAAGGCAAGTTTGGCCTTGGAGTACAAAATGAAGCATGACAAAGGCTAACAGAGTTTTGTCAAGAGAACACACTGGTCATAGCAAACATTCTTTCCCAACAACACAAGAAATGACTCTGCACAGATGGTCATCTCACCAGATGGTCATTACTGAAATCAGATTGGTTATATTTTTGCAGCCAAAGATGGAGAAACTCTATACAGTCAGCAAAACACAAGACCCAAAACTGACTGTAATTCTGATCTTGAGCTCCTTAGCAAAATTCAGGCTTAAATTGAAGAAAGGAGAGAAAGCCACTAGGCCATTCAGGTATGACCTAAATCAGATCCCTTATGATTATACAGTGGAAGTGGCAAATAGATTCAGGGGATTAGATCTTATAGACAGAGTGCCTGAAGAACTAGTCAGGAGGCAGTGACAAAAACCATCCCAAGGAAAAAGAAATGCAAGAAGGCAAAGTGGTTGTGTGAGGAGGCTTTACAAATAGCTGAGGAAAGAAGAGAAGTGGAAGCCAAGGGGGAAGGGGAAGGATATACCCAACTGAATGCAGAGTTCCAGAGAATAGCAAGGAGAGAGAAGAAGGCCTTCTTAAAGGAACAATGCAAAGAAATAGAGGAAAATAATAGAATGGAAAGACTATAGAGATCTCTTCAAGAAAATTGGCGATATCACGGAAACATTTCATGCGAGGATGGTCATGATAAAGGACAGAAATGGCAAAGACTTAACAGAAGCTGAAGAGATTAAGAAGTGGCAGGAATACACTGAAGAACTATACAAAAAAAAGGCTTAATGATAACCATGATGGTGTGGTCACTCACCTAGAGCCGGATATCCTGGAGTGTGAAGTCAGGTGGGTCTTAGGAAACATTACTACGATCAAAGCTAGTGGAAGTGATGGAATTCCAGCTGAGCTATTTCAAGTCCTTAAAAATGATGTGTTGAAGTGCTGCACTCAATATGCCAGCAAATTTGGAAAACTTAGCAGTGGCCACGGGACTGTAAAAGGTCAGTTTTCATTCCAGTCCCAAAGAAGGGCAATGCCAGAGAATGTTCCAGCTGTTGTACAATTGTGCTCATTTCACATGCTTGCAAGATTATGCTCAAAATCCTTCAAGCTAGGCTTCAGCAGTATGTGAACTGAAAATTTCCAGATGTACAAGCTCGGTTTAGAAAAGGCAGAGAAGCCAGAGATCAAATTGCCAACATTAATTGGATCATGGAAAAAGCAAGGGAGTTCCAGAAAAACATTTACTTCTTCTTCATTGACTATGTGAAAGCCTTTGACTGTGTAAATCATAGCAAACTGGAAAATTCTTAAAGAGACTGAAATAAAACCAGACCACTTTACTTGTCTCCTGAGAAACCTGTATTCAGGTCAAGAAGCAATGGCTAGAACCCCACATTGAACAACGGACTGGTTCAAAACTGGGAAAGGAGTACATCAAGGCTGTATATTGTCACCCTGCTTATTTAACTAATATGCAGAGTACATCATGTGAAATGCCAGGCAGAATGAATCCCAAGCGGGAATCAAGATTACCAGGAGAAAGATCAACAACATCAGATATGTAGATGACATCTCTTTGATGTCTAAAAGTGAAAAGGAACTAAAGATCCTCTTGATGAAAGTGAAAAAGAAGATTGAAAAAGCTGGCTTAAAAGTCAACATTCAAAAAATTAAGATGATGGCATCCAGTCCCATCGCTTCATGGCAAATTGATGGGGGGAAAGTGGAAGCAGAGACAGATTTTATTTTCTTGGCTCAGAAATCACTTTGGATGATGACTGCAGCCGTGAAATTAAAAGACACTTGCTCTTTGGAAGGAACACTATGACAAACCTAGATAGCATGTGACAAAGCAGAGACATCACTTTGCTGACGAATGTCCGTCTAGTCAAAGCTATTTTTTCTCAGTAATCATGCATGGATGGAATGTTGGGCTGTAAAGAAGGCTGAGCATGGAGGAGTGGATGCTTTAGAAATGTGGTGCTGGAGAAGACTCTTGAGAGTCCCTTGGNGTGATTGAGTTGTACATATATTATGTGTGTGTGTATATATATGTATGTATATATACAACTACATATATATATACACACACACACATATATATATATTTTTTATATTCTTTCCCTTATAGGTTATTACAAAATATTGATTATAGTTCTCCATGCTATACAGTAGGTGCCTGTTGGTTATCTATTTTATATATAGTAGTACATATATGTTTATTCCAAACTCCTAATGTATCCTTTTTATAATATAAAAAACATTTTTTGGAAACGTGGATATAGTACTTATTCAAATCAGAAATAAAAATTTTAAAGTTTACTTGATATGTCAGTGATCTCTTATCCTTTTCCTTGTGTATTTTTAGGGGAACTTTTTAATATTTTAATTTAGGAGGAGCTATTTTAAATCTAGAATACCATGCCTTACCATACTCTAAATACGCTTTTTCTTTTTTCTCTGCATAGGACCCACTGAGAGACGCCCGCTTGACCTCACGTTACAATGGAATTGAAAAAGTCACCTGATGGTGGCTGGGGCTGGGTGATTGTGGCTGTCTCCTTCTTCACTCAGTTTTTGTGTTATGGGTCGCCGTTAGCTGTTGGTGTCTTGTACATAGAATGGCTGGATGCCTTTGGTGAAGGAAAAGGAAAAACGGCCTGGATTGGGTCCCTTGCAAGTGGAGTTGGCTTGCTTGCGAGTAAGTGGGTAACTTTGTGCTTCTCCTCACTCATTAATCGTTTAATTACATAATTGTTTCCTGCCTCATTAACACTGTACAAGGCATAGGAGGCTACAAGTTTTTTTTAAAGTATAATACCTACTTTTCTGCCTTCACTGAGATTATAAACCTCTCCTTCACTGTAATAGTGTGTCTGACACACAGTCATGTCTGACTTTTTGCGACTCTATGGACTGTAGCCTACCAGGCTCCTCTGTCCATGGGAATTTCCAGGCCAGAATGGTACAGTGGGTTGCCATTTCCTTCTCCAGGAGATCTTCCTGACCCAGGGACCGAACCCAAGTCTCTCGCATTGCAGACAGATTCTTTACCATCTGAGCTACCAGGGAAGCCCTCACTGTACTGAATTGTGTGAAAATACAGAAATTCCATAAGATATTGAAGAATTCATATCTTTATTCATTTATTTGCTGCTGTGTACTAGGCATTGATGCTGGATATGAAAGGATGAATGGCTAACATCATTTATTTCTGCCTTAAAGAGGTTCAGTCTAGTGAGACACAAATTCTTCCGCAAGTAAGACAGATACAAGGGCATGAGGACAGGGATCCACGTATGTCTGATGAATGCTGGTGACCAGAAGGCCAAATGTTTTGCGTTAGTCCTGGAAACAGTTCCTCTGTGATTCACAGTTACTCCTCTCTGATTCAGATATCCTGTGATCAAATTGCATGTCCTACATTTGTGTCACCTTCTTAAAGAAAATTTGACATGGCAAAGGGTAGTCCCATCTCACAATGATGATGCGATTAAGGATTTAAATGCAGTGTTATGTATGTGATGCATTTTGTGTGACCTTTATATAATCTATCCAGAAGTAATATTCTTGATTAGCACTTATCAAATATGATACAATAGTGATTCTTAACATCTTTAGAGAGCATAGTGGAGGTTTTTTTTTTTTTTAAGGATTATATGCACTTCAATTTCTAGAGTTGTAGTTTGAACTCTGCAGTATATTTAGTGATTGTCAGTCTAACTTACTTGGAACTGGTTAAGAACAGACATGCTAAAACGTAGCCCTGGAGTCTCTTTCTGTGCTTTGAACTTGACATGATGATTCATTGAGCAAATCACAACCTCTGTTCTTATGGGGAAATAAGGACAATGCATGTGGTGATTTATAAGATCTTTTTGCAGCTCTAAAATGATTTCCAAAGAAAATGCAATGGCTATTCCTTCTTTTAAATNAACTTACTTGGAACTGGTTAAGAACAGACATGCTAAAACATAGCCCTGGAGTCTCTTTCTGTGCTTTGAACTTGACATGATGATGCATTGAGCAAATCACAACCTCTGTTCTTATGGGGAAATAAGGACAATGCATGTGGTGATTTATAAGATCTTTTTGCAGCTCTAAAATGATTTCCAAAGAAAATGCAATGGCTATTCCTTCTTTTAAATTTGTTGTCTTTCCTGATCACTAAAGGGGACTTCTTAGAACAAAATAAAACATAAACAGTTGCTTCCAAGTGATACGTTACCTTGTTAAATTAAAAACAAGACTTGAAAAACAATGCTGGATCATCTGGCCATGTCAGATAAGATAACTAAGCATAACTAAACAAATGAAAATAACACTGTCATTATAAGCTTAAGAAAAACAGGAAACATTTGCCAAGATTTGTTTGCAAGAATTTTTCAAAATGTGGGCTGTTTGTAAAGCTGTCAGAGTGGTTGATATGTTTGAAAGTATAATTTTTAGAGAATGATCCGGTGAGAAGAGAATTTTTAAATGTTTTCCAATTAGTCATCATTTCTATGAGCAAATTCAAAGTTAAATAGGAATGCAATTACTTGCCTTCCAGCAAGAGTCAAAGGGTAATTGAAATATTACCTCCATTAACACATACCTGGAGAACAGAGCTCTTTTTCATGAAGTTTGTCCAGGTAGGACTTGAGGGTTTGAGGGTTCAGGGAAGCTAAGATCATCTTAGGGATGGGTAGGGTGGTCAGAGCTGACGTTGAGATTCTGAACTGTGGCTCTCCACTTTCTGCAGGTTCCTAGGTGGGTGATTAGTTTGTCTCAGGGCCACGAGCAGCCCTCTTCACTTACAGGCAGGACCAGATACGTAATTTGCAAGCCCATGTGCGAAATGAAAATTCAGGACCTTCTGTTAAAAAAGTTAAGAATTTCCAGATAGCAAGAGCAGGGCAGCAGACCAAGTGCATGGCCCTTTTTAGAGCCAAGGCCTGTCCCACTGGTTGGGCTGGAGAGAGAGCATCCCACTGAATGTCCAAGGAGTGAACAAGTACTGAGGGAAATGTTGGGCTGAAGTCAGAGTTAGTCCGAGCCCTGGCTCTACTACCCTGTAGCTGAGGGACCACATGCAAGTCACTTATCTTCAGTGTCTAGGCTAGATGAGGAGACACTTAGACCAGCTAATCAAAACTTTTGAAGATAAGCATAGACTATGGAGACCAGAGGGTTCCAGAATGAGGAAGCAGTGAGAAGAAAATGCTGACAGGAGACCTAAGACTTATGGGGCTGTGTGTGTGTGTGTGTGCGTGTGCACGTGCCTGTGTGCACTTTAGTTAGTGGCCACTGAATATCCGTGTTGTTGGCCTCTCTTGGCTCTTCATAGCATAAATTAGGGGCCAAATTCTGAGAGCTATGGTAATACAATGTTAGCGAGAGGTATTGAGCTGTGTTTGAGCCATATCCAGCTTCTACTTTGTCTACCACTTTGTCCTACGCAGAAACAAACAGATCGGTACTACCTTGGAAACAGGAAAAGTACACCTCACGATGTTTATCAGTGATTCTTTTTCTTTTAATTCCATTAACTTACTTACTCTTGGCTGTGCCACGTCTTTGCTGCTGCACATGAGCTTTCTCTAGTTGGTGGAGAGTGGAGATTACTTTCCGACTTCTCATCGCTGTAACTTCTCCTGTTGTGGAGCTCAGGCTCAGTAGTCGTGGGGCACAGGCTTAGTTGTCCCGTGGAATGTGAGATCTTCCTGGAACAGGGATAGAACCCATGTCCCTTACCTTGGCAGATGGATTCTGGACCAGTGGATCATCAGGGAAGTCCTATCAGTGATTCTAAAATAGGGAGATAATCAGAATCATTTGCAGAAAATTTCAGCATATAAATACCTAGATTAGGCCTTAGGTATTCTAATTCAGTTTATAATGGGGCCCACATACATGATTTTTTTTCAAGAAGCTTCCAAAGTGATTTTCAAGTTGGAACTACCACTGGCTTAAGCCCTCTCTACTTAGATTTCATTCTGGAACTTTTTGATATTTTTCAAATATATGATTGCTGTTGACTTATTTAGAAGGAGAAACACTGTAGGTTTCTGCTTGAATGTGTCACTGTGCTCATTCTCTCTAAATCACAACAAATAAATTGTGTCCAGTGGCTCCAGTCTGGTGTTTGCATCCTTTTTGATAAAAATTAATATAATTTGTACATATATATGTGTGTGTGTGCATATATGTATTTATATAAGTACATCTTTGATAGTTCTTCAATTTAGGAGTATATATGAATTACTTGAGCTTTAAAAAACCCATTTCTTATTCATCAGTGCTGTGAGGGTGGGGATGGTCCCAAGAATCTTCATTTCTTATCATTAAAAATATATATATATTTATTTATTTATTTGGCTACTCAGGTCTTAGCTGTGGGATGCTGGATCTCTGATCTTTGTTGCTACATGTGTGATCTAGTTCCTTGACCAGGAATCAGGCCTGGGCTCCCTGCATTGGGAGTACAGAGTCTTAGCCACTAGACCACTAGGGAAGTCCTAGGAAACTTCATTTTAACTAGCTCTCCAGATGATTCTTCTGCAGCAAGCTATATCATAGCAAAGAAACACGAATTGTTTTCTTTACTCAGTTTTGTCCAGAGAAGTTCTGGTAGGTGTCATCCTTACCAATTTTGTGATCCAACCTCTGGAGATGATAGCTGAGCAAGTCCTATATCTACACATGGGCATCACCAGATTGCCAACACCAAAATAAGATTGATTGTATTCTTTGCAGCCAAAGATGGAGAAGCTCTATACAGTCAGCAAAAACAAGACTAGGAGATGACTGTGGCTCAGATCATGGACTCCTTATTGCCAAATTCAGACTTAAATTGAAGAAAGTGGGGAAAACCAGTAGACCATCCAGGTATGACCTAAATCAAATTCCTTATGACTACACAGTGGAAGTGGGAAATAGATTTAAGGGACTAGATCTGATAGACAGAGTGCTTGATGAACTATGGACGGAGGTTCGTGACATTGTACAGGAGACAGGGATCAAGACCATCCCCAAGAAAAAGAAATGCAAAAACGCAAAATGGCTGTCTGAGGAGGCCATAAAAGTAGCTGTGAAAAGAAGAGAAGTGAAAAGCAAAGAAGAAAAGGAAAGATATAAGCATCTGAATGCAGAGTTCCAGAGAATAGCAGGATAAGACAGCCTTCCTCAGCGATCAGTGCAAAGAATTAGAGGAAAACAGTAGAATGGGAAACACTAGAAATCTCTTCAAGAAAATTAGAGATAC
>SJYA01003125.1:1054183-1082672 GCA_006410615.1 Neotragus moschatus
GAGAGAGAGAGAGAGAGAGAGACAGAGAGACAGAGAAAGTCGCTCAGTCATGTCTGACTCTTTGCAACCCCATGGACTATACAGTCCATGGAATTCTCTAGGCCAGAATACTGGAGTGGGTAGCCTTCCCCTTCTCCAGGGGCTCTTCCCAACCCAGGGATCAAACCCAGGTACAATACACTGAAGTAAGCGTTATTGTCCTTAGGGTTTTGTGACCTGCCCAAGATGAAGTGCGCTGCCTAAGGGTTTTTCTGACCTGTTAAGTCTGTTTCTTCATCTTTAAATGGGAGATAATAAAAGTACCTACTTCATAGGATTGCTTTGTTGAAAAACAGAGATGGTGCTTGGCATATGGTAAGTACTCAACAAATATTAGTAAGTAGAAAACAGCAGTTCCCCCACAAATAAAATTACTCTCCCAGGCAGTTCCAACCATGCTGTAGAATCTGCAAAAGAAAGGGACCATTCAGTATGAAAGATGAAGACACTTCTAGGGCAATGGGCAGGCAGGAGAGCTGTCAAGATTGTACCTGTCTGTGTGCTAAGTTGTTTCAGTCATGTCTGACTCTTTCTGACCCTGAGGACTGTTAGCCTGCCAGGCTCCTCTGTCCATGGGATTCTCCAGGCAAGAATACTGGAGTGGGTTGCCATTTCATTCTCCAGGGAATCTTCCTGACCCAGGGATCAAACCCGTGTCTTTTATGTCTCCTGCATTAACAGGCAGGTTCTTTACCACTAGCACCACCTGGGAAGCCCGAAGATTGTACCTAAGCATATGGAATTTAAAGCACACCAATTTTCTTTAACAAATCTAGTTTTGGACAGTAGCTCAGAATAGTGAAAAGACATGCAGTTCTTATCTTTACACTCTTTATAATCTTAATTGTTTTTCTTTGAAACTTGAGTAACTGAGAAATACTAAGAAGTAGACCTCGCATCTGGATTGGTTTTCCAGATGATCTTTGAGATAAATGAAGCTGAATATTAAGGATTTGGTCTCCCTAGGTTATACATTGTCATTACAGACACTCAGAGAGCCTGGTCTCTATGTTAAGGACTCCCAGACAGAAGACATCTTCTCTGCTCTGAGTCATTTATAATCTCAGGAGAGAGACAGGGAAAAAGGGTCGTGATCCTTTGAGATATCAACGCAAATACCAAGAACAGCAAGAACAAGACAGTCTGTATGGGCTGGGCAAGGCAGATGGGCAGGGAGAGGGCTGTCCATGGAGAGTCCATGTATGCGGAGCCCTGGTGTCCACACTGCACGTGATGTGGTCTGGTAGAGTAAATGTGGCTGGAGAAGGAGAGATTGTGTTAGGTGTGACACGGTGTATTAGTTATATAACACTGTGTTAGGTATAGCCAACAGGTGTGACAGTTGGTATCAACTTGGCTAGGCTACATTCTGTGGTTGTTGCAACAGTCATGGAGGTGTGGCTGTGAAGGTGTTTTATAGATGTGCTCTAAGTCCATAGTCAGTTGACTCTAAGTCAGAGAGATTATCTTGAATAAACTAGATGGATCTGATTCAATTTGTTGAAAGACTTCATGAGCATAAGGGAGCTTTTCAGAAGAAGAACTTCTGCCTGCGGGCTGTGGTTTCATCCTGTGGGAGAGAGTTCCAACCTGCCCTTACTGATGCCTGTCCTGTGGACACCACACTTGCCTCACCAAGCCCCACAACCGCATAAGCCACTTCCTTGCAATAAATCTCCTAACGTACGTCTACTTCTGGTTCAGTTTCTCTGGTCGGAATCTGAAGGATAGAGAGAGAATGGAAGGTCACTGAACCAAAGGGCAATCATGGCCTTACATATACATATTTTGTTGTTGTTGCCCTGGATCTTCATTGCTGCACACAGGCTTTCTCTAGTTGTGGAGATTGGGAGCTACTCTCTAGTTGCCGTGCAGAGGCTTCTCTTTGCAGTGGCTTCTCTTGCTGTGGAGCAAAGGCTCTAGGCGTGCAGGCTTCGATAGTTGTGGTTCGTGGGCTCCAGAGCTCAAGGGCTCCAGTGGTTGTGGCCCGTGACTTAGTTGCTGCACCGTGTGTGGAATGTTCCCGGAGCAGGGATCAACCGTGTGTCCGCTGCACTGGCAGGCTAATTCTTATCCACTGTACCACTGGGGAGGAAGCCCCTTTATTAATTTTTATTGGAGTATATTTGAGTTACAATAGTGTGTTAGTTTCTGCTCTGCATATATACAGTGGAATATTATTCAGTCTTTTATTAAATTTAGAGAAAGCACTCTTTGGTAATTCTTCAAATTCAAGGAAAAGGGTGGGGCCATTTTTCCAACAACAGAGATGCTGATGGAACAGAGGGATCTTTTGTTCTGCAGCTTTGTACTCCAGATAGATTGAGTAGTCCCTTCCGTCTCATTTTTTGCCCTTAGTTCCTTTAAAGGTCTTCAAACTGCTAAGGAGTCAGTACATCTATCCCTGGGTTAAAATAATGAGTCAGTATAGCCAGCAGATTTGCTGCCTGAGTTGCAAGTGTTGGCAGAGCTGAGTTTGAGTGTATCCAAACAATCTTACTCCCAAGTACTGTAGACTCCTTTGTCTAGGGCTGAATTTCTGCCTCGTGTTACATTGGCCCGCTCCCAGTGTGCTAGGTGGGTCTGCGGTTGATTGGTGCAAATCATGTAGGTTTTGCTGACTAGAAAAAGCAAATGTGTGTAATATGCCAAAGCAACCCACAAGCAAAGGCGATCAGTATACTTGAGAGCAAAGATTTGAGTGGGCGTGGCTCTGTAGTGCCTTTCTCTTCCTCAGGAAGATAAACTTAAAATTTCTGGTCTCAGCAAGAGTGAGGAATGAGGAACCTGCCTTGCTAGGCTCCCTGCATTGTAAGTGGAGGGATGGGTGTCCTGAACCCAATCAGTCTACTCTGTTAGGGAACCTTTACAGCACTGTGAGCACACAGCCTGGTTATAATTTCATTACACACACACACACACACACACACACACACACACACACAAAATGTGTGTTCTCAGTTGCTTCAGTCGTGTTCCACTCTTTGTGACCCCATGGACTGTAGCCTGCCAGGCTCCTGTGTCCATGGTATTTTCTTGGCAAGAATACTGGAGTGGATTGCCATGCCTCCTCTAGGATCTTCCCAACCTAGGAATCGAATTCACATCTCCTACGTTGTAGGCAGATTCTTTATTGCTGAGCCACCAAGGAAGCCCCATATATATATATATATATATATCAAATTTCAACCTGCTATAATTTCATTCGTTTTTTTAAGACTTTTTTTGATGTGGATCATTTTAAAAGACTCTGTTGAATTTGTTTCTGTTGTTTGTNATATATATATATGTCAAATTTCAACCTGCTATAATTTCATTCGTTTTTTTAAGACTTTTTTTGATGTGGATCATTTTAAAAGACTCTGTTGAATTTGTTTCTGTTGTTTGTTGAAGCAAGAATAATGTTGCTTCTCTTGTTTATGTTCTGGATTTTTAGCCAGGCGGCCTGCAGAGCTTAGCTCTCCAGCCAGGGATCAAACCTGCACCCCCTGCATTGGAACCACAGAACCTTAACCACTGGACCACCAGGGAAGTCCCTATCATTTATTTCTCATTCTAATATGAATAGAGTGAGATATTTCTACGCCCTGTGGCAGGCCAGGCCATCCTATCACTCTGGGGACTCTCTGCATCTTTTTGGGAAAGAGAAATTCATGGAAGTTGATTTATTTTTCAAAGGAGATAATTTCTTTCCCAAAGCTTTCTTACAAAATTTATAAGCTGGAAAACTGCATTATGGTTCTGTTGCCTCCACTGAGAATGTTTTTCATTCCCTTTGTCAATATAACCGTACTTCACAACCCAGTTCAAGACTCAGTTCGTTGGCCCATGATGAAATTCCCAAACACATGATCTGAACCTTTCTTTTGGGACTTAATCACCCATGGCCTTAGGTTTGGACCTTAGTCTGTTTTGCCTTCTGGCCTAGCTTGGAAACTGTGTCTGTTCTTCTCTGTGTCCTTTTCTACCGTGATACGAGACAGGTGCCGTGAGATTGCACACCAGCGCTGTGTGGTCCAGAGCAGTAACTAGCCGTATGCGGCTGTTGGGTACTTAAAATGTGGTTATTTCAAGATGAGATGTGATGTCAATGTCACAAACACATACTGGATTTCAAAGACTTAGTACAAAATAAAGGAGTATAAAATATCTCTAATGATATTTAAGTATTGAAGTGCTAATGTTTTCGATACAGTCAGGTAAAATGTATTATTGACATCAATTTTACCTCCTTTCCTTTTTCTCATGGAGCTACTAGAAACTTTAACATTCCACGTGTGGCTTCTTATTTTTCTGTTTTGCCGCAGTGCTTCTCTAACGGATGCTTGGTAAAATAGTGGGGGAATGGTAATGGTCAAATATTTACTTTTTTGTTTGCTTAATGCAGCCTTACATTTATGTTACTATTCATAGCAAATTTTTAAAGTTTAATCAGTGTATTCTTCTTCCTTGCTAATCTCAACCACCAGCAAAAATTTAACACTGTTTCTTCCCACATCACCCTGAAGGACTAAAGGAAACAATTTCATCCCTTACCCAGTAGTTCATTCTGACTTCCTTAAACCAACTCATCTTTCTCATTTTCTAATTCACCCTTGATCATAACAAAACACTTTTTCCATTGGAGTTTTCATTTTCATTTCCCTCATTGACTGAGAATAATATCAACCAGTCGGATCTTCAGATGGCTATGAACAAATGGTTTTATATTTTTGTTTTATTTTGTATTTAAGAGGTTGTAGGGCTTCCCTTCAGAGAAGGCAATGGCACCCCACTCCAGTACTCTTGCCTGGAAAATCTCATGGATGGAGGAGCCTGGTAGGCTGCAGGCCATGGGGTCGCTAAGAGTCAGACACAACTGAGCGACTTCACTTTCACTTTTTACTTTCATGCATTGGAAAAGGAAATGGCAACCCACTCCAGTGTTCTTGCCTGGAGAATCCCAGGGATGGGGGAGCCTGGTGGGCTGCCATCTATGGGGTCGCACAGAGTCGGACACGACTGAAGCGACTTAGCAGCAGCAGCAACAGGGCTTCCCTAGTGGCTTAGATGCTAAAATATCTGCCCACAATGCAGGAGACCTGGGTTTGATTCCTGGGTTGGGAAAATCCCCTGGAGGAGGGCATGGCAACCCACTACAGTATTCTTGCTTGGAGAATCCCATGGACAGAGGAGCCTGGCAGGCTACAGTCCATGGGGTCACAAAGAGTTGGACATGACTGAGCGACTAAGCACAGCTGTTTTCACCCGAACAGAAGGTAGTAGTAGTAGTAGTAATGGTTCCTAAACCCCAATACATATAAAACTACGAGTTTAAGAAAACTTTTTATGGGGTCTCCCATAGTGGTCCAGTGGTAAGACTCTGAGCTTCCAATGCAAGAGGCATGGGTTTGATCCTTGGTAGGGAAACTAAGATCCCATATGCTGCACAGTATGGCCAAAAAAGAACAACAAAACCAAAAAAAAGAAAAAAGAAAACTTTTCACAAAAGGCAAAATGAATATGAAGACAGTGATACATTGTATGTGTGTGTGTTTCCCACTATCGTACTGGTTTCCAGTTTACTCTGAAATTATATCCTCCTCACTATTTCTTTATTAAAATATTCCTTTTTCTGCCTTAATGGTGAGGCAATGGAAATAGATGGTTATTACATTTTAAAAATGTTTTTATTTGTCAAAGTAAAAAAATCGGCAACCCAATGATGATGTTCCTCCCTCTCTTTTTTCTAAAATTTTACAGATCTCAAGCAGTGGAATCACTGGTTCACATTACAAGTTAACTGACTTTTGTTCCAAAGGTTCCTTCTGCAAAGTTAAACACCCGAAGCTTCATCAGTCTCCCCTGAGAGTAGTCGTTCGATTTATTTAGTCTCTTGAATAGAAACTAGTCCAATGCTGAGGAGTAATCTATGGTTTATCATCTTGGAGAACTTGCCTGTTACTGTCAAGAGCTAAACACATAAATGTGTCAGGTTTTGTGGATGCGACTTACTGGTCACTTCCAGTTGTACTTTGCCCTTATTGTTATTGATGAAACCTGGGGCTGTTGTGATTTTAAGCTGTGTAAATCAAGTCTAGAAATACCCTGGTTCTGAGGATGAGAATAAAATAATTTGTTCTAAACCTGTAAGCACCAAAATGAGCATAAATGTCATGTTTTCATCTTCCATAAATTCATTAAGCTACTTAAACTGTGAGATAATACAAAAGTATGTAGGTGTTTTTAAAACATATTTCTAGATAAACATTAAGGTGCCAATGGAAACACTTCTCAGTTGGGAAGAATGTTGGGCTGACTTTGGCCTTAGCTCTGGCATTGATTAGCTATGGATTCTTGGTCAAATCACATGATCCTTCTAAGCTCCAGTTTCGTTATTTACCTTTGGACCCTTTCCACAGCCTCTTTCAGCTCTAAAATTCTCTGTAACCTCTGACATCAAGGTTTTTTCATTTCAGTTAGCAGCAGTAGATGGTGTGAAACTAGAGAATTTTTTTTCTTCTAGTTTCATTCAGGAATAATTGACATAAAGTGCTGTATAAGTTTAAGGTGCATAGCATGATTTAACTTATATTTATCATAAAACGATTACCACAGTAAATTTAGTGAACAGCCATCATTTCGTATATGCACAGCATTAAAGAGATAGAAAACTTTTTTTTCCCCTATCATTATGTTTTAGTTTAGTGAACGTCCAACATTTTATATATGGACAGCTTTAAAGAAGTAAAAAAAATTTTTTTTCCTTGCAATGAGAACTGTGAGGATTTACTCTCTTAACAACTTTCATATATAAATACAACAGTGTTAATTACATTTATCATGTTGCACATTTCAACTCTAGTGCTTATTTATCTTATAACTGAAAGTTTGGACCTTTTGACCACTGTCCTCCAGTTCTTCCTCCTTCTATCCCCGGTAACCACATACTTGATTTCNACATACTGGATTTCAAAGACTTAGTACAAAATAAAGGAGTATAAAATATCTCTAATGATATTTAAGTATTGAAGTGCTAATGTTTTCGATACAGTCAGGTAAAATGTATTATTGACATCAATTTTACCTCCTTTCCTTTTTCTCATGGAGCTACTAGAAACTTTAACATTCCACGTGTGGCTTCTTATTTTTCTGTTTTGCCGCAGTGCTTCTCTAACGGATGCTTGGTAAAATAGTGGGGGAATGGTAATGGTCAAATATTTACTTTTTTGTTTGCTTAATGCAGCCTTACATTTATGTTACTATTCATAGCAAATTTTTAAAGTTTAATCAGTGTATTCTTCTTCCTTGCTAATCTCAACCACCAGCAAAAATTTAACACTGTTTCTTCCCACATCACCCTGAAGGACTAAAGGAAACAATTTCATCCCTTACCCAGTAGTTCATTCTGACTTCCTTAAACCAACTCATCTTTCTCATTTTCTAATTCACCCTTGATCATAACAAAACACTTTTTCCATTGGAGTTTTCATTTTCATTTCCCTCATTGACTGAGAATAATATCAACCAGTCGGATCTTCAGATGGCTATGAACAAATGGTTTTATATTTTTGTTTTATTTTGTATTTAAGAGGTTGTAGGGCTTCCCTTCAGAGAAGGCAATGGCACCCCACTCCAGTACTCTTGCCTGGAAAATCTCATGGATGGAGGAGCCTGGTAGGCTGCAGGCCATGGGGTCGCTAAGAGTCAGACACAACTGAGCGACTTCACTTTCACTTTTTACTTTCATGCATTGGAAAAGGAAATGGCAACCCACTCCAGTGTTCTTGCCTGGAGAATCCCAGGGATGGGGGAGCCTGGTGGGCTGCCATCTATGGGGTCGCACAGAGTCGGACACGACTGAAGCGACTTAGCAGCAGCAGCAACAGGGCTTCCCTAGTGGCTTAGATGCTAAAATATCTGCCCACAATGCAGGAGACCTGGGTTTGATTCCTGGGTTGGGAAAATCCCCTGGAGGAGGGCATGGCAACCCACTACAGTATTCTTGCTTGGAGAATCCCATGGACAGAGGAGCCTGGCAGGCTACAGTCCATGGGGTCACAAAGAGTTGGACATGACTGAGCGACTAAGCACAGCTGTTTTCACCCGAACAGAAGGTAGTAGTAGTAGTAGTAATGGTTCCTAAACCCCAATACATATAAAACTACGAGTTTAAGAAAACTTTTTATGGGGTCTCCCATAGTGGTCCAGTGGTAAGACTCTGAGCTTCCAATGCAAGAGGCATGGGTTTGATCCTTGGTAGGGAAACTAAGATCCCATATGCTGCACAGTATGGCCAAAAAAGAACAACAAAACCAAAAAAAAGAAAAAAGAAAACTTTTCACAAAAGGCAAAATGAATATGAAGACAGTGATACATTGTATGTGTGTGTGTTTCCCACTATCGTACTGGTTTCCAGTTTACTCTGAAATTATATCCTCCTCACTATTTCTTTATTAAAATATTCCTTTTTCTGCCTTAATGGTGAGGCAATGGAAATAGATGGTTATTACATTTTAAAAATGTTTTTATTTGTCAAAGTAAAAAAATCGGCAACCCAATGATGATGTTCCTCCCTCTCTTTTTTCTAAAATTTTACAGATCCCAAGCAGTGGAATCACTGGTTCACATTACAAGTTAACTGACTTTTGTTCCAAAGGTTCCTTCTGCAAAGTTAAACACCCGAAGCTTCATCAGTCTCCCCTGAGAGTAGTCGTTCGATTTATTTAGTCTCTTGAATAGAAACTAGTCCAATGCTGAGGAGTAATCTATGGTTTATCATCTTGGAGAACTTGCCTGTTACTGTCAAGAGCTAAACACATAAATGTGTCAGGTTTTGTGGATGCGACTTACTGGTCACTTCCAGTTGTACTTTGCCCTTATTGTTATTGATGAAACCTGGGGCTGTTGTGATTTTAAGCTGTGTAAATCAAGTCTAGAAATACCCTGGTTCTGAGGATGAGAATAAAATAATTTGTTCTAAACCTGTAAGCACCAAAATGAGCATAAATGTCATGTTTTCATCTTCCATAAATTCATTAAGCTACTTAAACTGTGAGATAATACAAAAGTATGTAGGTGTTTTTAAAACATATTTCTAGATAAACATTAAGGTGCCAATGGAAACACTTCTCAGTTGGGAAGAATGTTGGGCTGACTTTGGCCTTAGCTCTGGCATTGATTAGCTATGGATTCTTGGTCAAATCACATGATCCTTCTAAGCTCCAGTTTCGTTATTTACCTTTGGACCCTTTCCACAGCCTCTTTCAGCTCTAAAATTCTTTGTAACCTCTGACATCAAGGTTTTTTCATTTCAGTTAGCAGCAGTAGATGGTGTGAAACTAGAGAATTTTTTTTCTTCTAGTTTCATTCAGGAATAATTGACATAAAGTGCTGTATAAGTTTAAGGTGCATAGCATGATTTAACTTATATTTATCATAAAACGATTACCACAGTAAATTTAGTGAACAGCCATCATTTCGTATATGCACAGCATTAAAGAGATAGAAAACTTTTTTTTCCCCTATCATTATGTTTTAGTTTAGTGAACGTCCAACATTTTATATATGGACAGCTTTAAAGAAGTAAAAAAAATTTTTTTTCCTTGCAATGAGAACTGTGAGGATTTACTCTCTTAACAACTTTCATATATAAATACAACAGTGTTAATTACATTTATCATGTTGCACATTTCAACTCTAGTGCTTATTTATCTTATAACTGAAAGTTTGGACCTTTTGACCACTGTCCTCCAGTTCTTCCTCCTTCTATCCCCGGTAACCACATACTTGATTTCTTTTCCTATGAGCTTTTTTGCTGGCTTGTTTGTTTTTGAAGTATAACTGACTTACAGCACCATGTTAGTTCTAATGCACAGCATAGTGATTTGATGTTTCGATGTGTTTTTAAGTGAGCTTCCTTGGTGGCTCAGACGGTAAAGAATCCACCTGCAATGCAGGAGGACCTGGGTTTGATCCCTGGGTTGGGGCGATCCCCTGGAGGAGGGCATGGCAACCCACTCCAGTATTCTTGCCTGGAGAATCCCCATGGACAGAGGAGCCTGGTGGGCTACAACGTGTGAGGTTGCAAAGAGTCGGACACGACTGAGTGACTAAGCACAGCATAGCACACGTTTTTAAACGATCACCATAATAAGTGTAATTACACTATGTTACCATACTAAGACACTCTACAATTATTGACTGTATTCCCCACGCTCTATATTTCATACCTGCGACTCATTTATTTTGTAACTGGAAGTTTGCACCTCTTAATTTCCCTGATCTATTTTTCTCTCCCCCATGCCACTCCCCTCCGGCAACCACCAGTTGTTCTCTGTATCCATGACTGTTTCTGTTTAGATATGTTTGTTCATTTTACTTTTTTACGTTACACATGTAAGGGAAATCATACAGTATTTGTCTTTCTCTGTCTGACTTATTTCACTTAGTGTAATACTCTCTAGGTCCATCCATACTGTCACAAATAGCAAGATTTCATTCCTTTTGATGGCTGAGTAACATTCCACACCACACCACATCCATTTTTATCTATTGAGGAGCACTTAAGTTGGTTTCATATCTTAGCTATTATAAACAACGCTGCCCTTAACAGGGGGATGCATTTATCTTTTCGAATTAGTGTTTTCGTTTTCTTTGAATAAAGACCCAGGAATGGAATTGGTGGATGTTACGGTAGTTCTGTTTTTAAGTTTTTGAGGAATCTCCGTATTGTTTTCCATTGTGGCTACACCAATTTACATTCTCACCAACAGTGTACGAGGGTTCCCTTTTCTACACATTGTAACCAGCACTTATTTGTTATCTTTTTGATAAAGTCAGTCAGGTATGAGGTGAGGATTTCTTTAAAAACAGTTTCAATTTGCTGATTTCATTTGTTAAAGAATCTCTGCTTGCTTCTTCCTTAAGCTTAAGTTTTTTCAAAGAATCATGTATTAGACAGCATGATAAAGTAATTTATCACAAAATTGATAATAATATCACATATTTTATAAAGTAGTGATTTTGACTGTATATGCTATGAAATTTATTACCCTTCATCCTACTCCCACCTTCTGAAACTCTGGGTTTCCTTGTAGAATTCACAGGCAATGGCCCCCCACTCTAGTACTCTTGCCTGGCAAATCCCATGGATGGAGGAGCCTGGTGGGCTGCAGTCCATGGGGTTGCGACGAGTCGGACACGACTGAGTGACTTCACTTCCACGTTTCACTTTCATGCGTTGGAGAAGGAAATGGCAACCCACTCCAGTGTTCTTGCCTGGAGAATCCCAGGGGCGGTGGAGCCTGGTGGGCTGCCGTCTATGGGGTCGCACAGAGTTGGACTTAAGCGACTCAGCAGCAGCAGCAGCAGCAAGGAGCATAAATTTAAAGACCTACTTTGAGGGTGAAACTTGAAACTTTTCAAGTTTGCCAGTTACAATCTCTGTTTCAATTCCATGTGACTTGAATTTGTAAACACTGACTCTCAGTGTCAGTACAATTTGGTAAACAGCAAAAAAGGGTCACGACTTTATCCATTTATGAAATTTTACTCTTAAAATTGTTTCTATTTTTGAAGTATCTAAGTGTTTCCTTTTGGGTATACACATAGCTCAATAGCTCAACTGTCAGATAAAAAGTATGGTCTTTCAAATGGTTTTTCCTCCTAAAACACTGGGGTACAATCTCCTCTGTCATGTAAATATATCAGTTTTCTTCTCTGTACTGGTTCACAAAAGAGGGCCTGAAGTGACCAGGGAGGAATGTGGGATGTCTATAGGCTTTAAAAGCTGGTAGTATCTCGGTGATCATAACCTAGTCTTAAATATGTGCTTAGCACATTGTTGACTGGGGGATTTTTGCAGAAACTAATCCCAGTGGCCATAATACACTGTGTGTATGTCTCCAGTTAACAACGTGTTGAATAGGAATGGGCCTGGTATTGGTAAGCATGGGCCTGGGATTGTCAGATCCTGGTTCCACCACTTACAATGTGGATGGATTACACTGTTTCCTATTTGTGTTTTCTTAAAAACTTTTAAGATATGTACAAAAGTGTGCATGTCATGAGAGTATAGCTCTGTGATTTTTTTTTTTTTACAAACCAGACACATTCACGTAATGAGTACATTCACATCCAGAAACAGGACAGGACATTAGAGCACCTAGAAGTTGGGCTGTGTTCTCTTCTGGATACAGCTCCCTAACCCCAACCAAAGGTAACTGCTGTCCCGACTTCTGACTAGATTAGTTTTGCCTCTTTTTGTACTGAGAAGGACTAAGTACCGGGACTTCCCTGGCAGGTCCACTGGTTAAGACTTTGCCTTCTAATGTAGTGAGTGTGGATTTGATCCCTGGTTGAGGAGCTAAGATGCCACGTGCCTTGTGGCCAAAAAAAAAAAGTAAAACAGAACAATATTGTAACAATTTCAATAAAGACTTAAAAAATTATCCACATCAAAAAAAATCTTAAAAAGTGCTGAAAATAATTGAAATTACCCGACGTGTACTTTTTTCATGCTGGGTCTTCCACTCCGCATTCATTTGTGAGATTACTCCTGCATTGCTGTTGCTGTGTGTAGCTGTGATCATTCATTCTCATGGCTTTATCATAGTCCGTTGTTTGAACCTACTCATACCTTCTGACAAACTCATGCCTGGGTGAGTAGGGTCGAAGCATTGCCACCGCACCCCCCCCACCCCAAACCCCTGCCATAATATTCTCTAGGAGGGGAGTAACGTCACTCCTCACTTCATCTCTCTATAGGGTTGCTATTGGACTGCATTGAGTCAATCATCAAGTTTATTTTTGTCATCAATTATATGACTGGTCTTGTGCTGGATGGGAGCTTTGGATAGAAAAGATGTATGGCCTGTCTAGGAGACCAAAATCCTCAGAAGAGTGTAATGGTTAAGATGGTGGGCTCAAGGGACTTCCCTGGTGGTCCAGTGGTTAAGACTGTGCTCCTAGTGATGGGGCGCAGGTTGGATCCCTGGTCAGGGAACTAAGATCTCACATGCCATATGGCATGCTACAAAAAAAAAACAAACCAAAAAAAAAAACCCCCAAAACTGGTGGACTCAAAGAGTCAGACAGTCTGGGTTTTAATTTCTTTATTGCTACTCTGTGGCTGCTGCTGTTACCCTCATTGAGAATTTAATAAAGTCTGACTCCAGAACCCCAATTTCTTAACTGTATGACCTTACTCTTCTACAAGTTTAATTTCCTTCTTAAAAAAAAAAAAAAATGAGGATAACAAAAACACCTAGCTCCCAGGAATGCAGTGAAGTGAGACTGTTTATGTGAAGTAGCAGGGTGTCCACCCCATAGTGAATATGCAGTGGCTTGTTGTTATTTTGTTGTTTTATGATGGAAAGAATCATTTTAAACTTCCCTTGGGATGGATAATAGGATTGTGGAGAGGAGGTTGCTGTTAAATAAGTGAAGGTTTCATTTATGATTTTAGGTCCTGTCTGCAGCGTGTGTGTTTCATCTTTTGGAGCGAGAGCCGTGACAATCTTCAGTGGCTTCCTGGTGGCAGGAGGCCTGATGTTGAGCAGTTTTGCCCCCAATATCTACTTTCTGTTTTTTTCCTATGGCATTGTTGTAGGTAAGAAATCTGGTCACTATGACACTTTTCTAAGCTTTGAGAGTTAAATGTCGTTTTAATGAATGACATTAATGTAAGGAGAGAAAATGCTCAGGAATAATTCACTTTCAACCACCACTTTGCCAAAAATTGTTGCTTTAATGAAATACCCACCCAGTGAATTACAGTATTTCAAGGGATAAGTGTGTTTTAACAATGCACGTTATGTTTTCTTGCAAGGCACGGGAAGCGTTTTTTTAATTTTAGCGCTTGTCTAAGGCAAGTCACTGCCACCTGCCACTTCTCACTGATGTGGGAAGTGGTCCCTTTCATATCGGTTGGTTGAACAGGGCTCTGTTGAACCATTTGTGTTCTAAACATCCTGCTGTTCCAGAGTAGCTGTCACCAGGGCCTCAATCACAAGGTCATAGCAGATGTAAAAGTAGATTTTGAAGTACATAATAATAAGGATTGTTTTTGTGAAATATAAGGCATCGGCAGACAAAGCCGAGTGCTTAACGATGACCTTAGTTATAGGAGAGGAAAGGGTACAGGACCCAGGGCCTGAGAACACTGACAGTTTTGGAGGAAATACTTTTGTGATGTATTGTACTTGTATTCTGTGTTAAACATCACCAGACTCATGATTCCTAGGAGCTGTTGGCAGGGAAATTTTTTTAAAACACCAGCTTTCAAAGTTTCTTCTGAATGTCTGAAAGACTTAATTATTTTTCCCTCTAAATATTAAAAATGTATTTTGTAAATCAGATACTGGCTTTCAAACGTTATCATCTCTGTAAATCCAAATGTTCAGCTATTAGATTTTTTAAAAAACAATACACCAGTGTTATATAAATTGGAGGGGAATCAGTTGAAATACAGTGTAGGTAAAAGTTGTTCTAGTTTTTCATATTCAGTTTGAACAAATAGAAATGTGTATTAGTCATGTAGAAATATTTTATTATTCATTTATTTCTTATTTTTGGCCACGCCACACAGCCTGTAGTTTCTTAATCTCCTGACCAGGGATGGAACCTGGGTTCTTACCAGTCAAAGTGCAGAGTCCCAACCACTGGACCACCAGGGAATTCCTTAAATATTATATTTTAGATTGTAAAAATATTATGCCCACTCTTATTATCTGCTGCTGTTGCTACTGCTAGGTCGTTCAGTCGTGACCGACTCTGTGCGACCCCATAGACGGCAGCCCACCAGGCTCCCCCACCCCTGGGATTCTCCAGGCAAGAACACCGGAGTGGGTTGCCATTTCTGTCTCTAATGCATGAAAGTGAAAAGTGAAAGTGAAGTCGCTCAGTCGTGTCTGACTCTTAGCTACCCCATGGACTGCAGCCTATCAGGCTCCTCTGTCCATGGGATTTTCCAGGCAAGAGTACTGGAGTGGGATGCCATTGCCTTCTCCACTCTTATTATCTAGTAAAATGTAATTGAATATTTGTTTAAGCAATGAAATGGTTAAGAAATAATTTGAGTTATGATCAGAGGAACATAAGTTATACATCTATAGGAAGACTGACATTTTCCAAATAAAATTCCAATAAAAGGCTAAATAACCTCAAACATTTGATGTAAAGAATGGGTTATTTCTGATTAACATGTTTTTGCTTTATTGTCAGAAAAGTTACAACACATTTGGTAAATGTATGTTGAGAGCCTATTTTCTAGACAGGAGTTCTGTAGTACCATCTATATGACATTGGTTCAGAAGTGGTGCCAAAATTCTTAGAACACTGCGTATTTGGGTGGAAGAAGACGTGCCTTTCAATGCTGACACAGCTAACTAATAGGAGGAGAGGCTTTAAGGGAATAGACTGGAACAGGGGGAAGATCTCATCACTACATGTGGCAGCAAAGGAAAGAGCACAGCTGGGCCGGACTTGACCCAGACAGGGACTATAGTTAAGGATTTTGGTGTTTAAAGACTTCAGAGACAAATTCCAGCAGAATGGCTGGTTTGAGTCCAACCTGAAAGAACCTAATTTTATTGACAACCAATATTCTTCTTTTTCACATAGGAATATCTCCCTAATAATAAATGATGGAAATAATAACCTCTAATATTTGAGTTCATACTGTGTGTTCAGCTCTATGCTTTATATGCTTCCCTGGTGACTCAGTGGTAAAGAATCTGCCTGCCAAGCAGGAGATAGGGTTAGACCCCTGGGAAAAGGAGGATGCCCTGGAGAAGGAAATGGCAACCCACCCCAGTATTCTTGCCTGGGAAATCCCATGAACAGAGGAACCTGGCAGGCTCCACGGGGTCACAGAGAGTCAGACATGACTTAGTGACAACAACACCAACAACTGTATGCTAAGCTCTGTGCTTTATATGATCTCATTCAGTCTTCATAGGAACACATTTTACAGAGAGGGAAAGTGAAGCTCAATGAAGTGAGATTACTAACTAAAGCTGCAAAGCTGGGAGACTTGGTGTTAAATCCATTCAGTCTGACATCAGGTCCTGACCTCTTTTATGTGTTTGTAATTGTTTTTAATGCTTTTAGAACTCTTAAAGTTTATTTTGAATTTAACTCCATACTCAGATGCTACTCAGATCATAATCTAAATAAGCAGGTTACTCGTTAGTTCTTTGGGAACAGGTTATATATGTGATATTTTACATTACCTATTCACTATAGTGTTTATTACAGTTAAAACCTGTACATGCAAATATGACCATCTCTGGTGAAAATTTGAAAGTATTCATTGAATAGTCATCTTGAATTCTTTTCTAAAATCATGAAAATAAAAATATTGCTATTTGTGCATGGACATTTGATTACTCCTTGTAGGACAAACCCCTTTTAACATAGAAAATTAAATCATTATGTTATTGGTATGATTTGGGCCTTTTCTCCAAAATTTTGGACTAAGCATTTAAAATTTCGTGGGGTTTTACTGTCTCACATGATTTCAGAGTTAAGGTATAGCCTTTGTGAGTACATATCCAAAGTTGTTGCTGGCTTAAAAAAGTGATCTAAAGTGGGTGATACCATATTATTTGTATTACCATAAATAAAAATGAATTTTTAAAAAGAAAAAAATGTGAGTGTAGGTTGTCCAAGATTTTATGTGCATTTGATTGTTGGAAGCATATCTAAGGGTATATAGAAAGGGTATATAGAAAGATAGAGACAAAATTAACTAACCCCCATAATTAAATTTCACATTTTCTATGGCAATGGAAAGGGCTTTATCAACTAGTACAACTGATTTTGATTTGGCTAATGGTGTTGTAACCTTTCACTGGCTAATCTTGTTCCCTCTCTGTGAATCCATGATCTTTTATTCATTAGATAGGATTTGATAGTTTTCTTGATTTACTCTGGGATTCCCTGGTGGCTCAGACAGTAAAGAATCTGCCTATAATGCAGGAGACCCGGGTTTGATCCCTGAGTCAGGAAGATCCCTTGGAGAAGGAAATGGTAACCCAGTCCAGTATTCTTGCCTGGAAAATCCCATGGACGGAGGAGCCTGGCCAGCTACAGTCCATGGGTCATGAAGAGTCAGACACGACTGAGCGACTTCACTGTCACTGTTTGATTTACTCTACTGGCTGCTGCTGGTGGTGGACTTGCAGAGCTCCCATGTGGCTTTCTCCACCATGGTGACTTTTACTCCCCTGGGCAAAGAGCAATGTAGAGAGAAGATTATGCCAAATATCGTGTACATGGGCTTCTCACGTGGCACCAGTGGTAAAGGGCCGCCTGCCAATGCAGGAAACACGAGAGACTCAGTTTCGATCCTTGGGTCAGGAAGTTACCCTGGAGTAGGAAATGGCAATCTACTCCAGTATTCTTGCCTGGAGAATTCCAGTGACAGAGGAGCTTGCCGGGCTGCAGTTTGTAGGCTTGCAGGGTCGAACGTGACTGAGCACCCTCAAGTGCCCACTCTGTTGTTGAACTTACTGCTGTTGGTGCTCCAATTAAATATTAGGAACTGGGTAAATAACTGTATGATGTGCCCATGGACTCAGTGGACTCACTGTGAGCAAGACCAGGGCCATGATCCCATATAGTCCCTGGCTCCTGTGAGATCCCACTCTAAGGGGAGGCCATGTAAGTGCCCCAGGCCCCTAGCTAACAGTGCCAGTTCATTTCCTGTGACCTACCCTGCTCCAAGGCATCCCACTGTCTCTAGTGTGTGATATCCAAATAAGTGATTGTAGTTCTTCTCGGGGAATGATCCAAGATGTTATTATCTAGATATTTGTCATAGTGTTTTTTGCAATGTCTTTTCTTCTGGAATCCTGGCCTCTCCTTCACGTAATGGAACGTGGGGCAGAAAACAGATCTCTGGGGACTTCTCTGGCACTCCAGGGGTTAAGACTCTGCGCTTCCATTGCAAAAGGACAGAGTTCAATCCCTGTTCAGGGAATTAAGATCCTACATGCAGCATGGCCAAAACATAAAAACAAAACCAGTCACAAGTCTGATTAAAACAAGAGCAAAACAAGCTATGTCGGAAGATTGTATATGACTCTCATTTGGCAACAGGTTCTGAATCTCTGTGGCTAGGAGAAAATTATAAGCTCNATGATGTGCCCATGGACTCAGTGGACTCACTGTGAGCAAGACCAGGGCCATGATCCCATATAGTCCCTGACTCCCGTGAGATCCCACTCTAAGGGGAGGTCGTGTAAGTGCCCCAGGCCCCTAGCTAATAGCGCCAGGTCATTTCCTGTGACCTACCCTGCTCAAAGGCATCCCACTGTCTCTAGTGTGTGATATCTAAATAAGTGATTGTAGTTCTCCTCAGGGAATGATCCAAGATGTTATTATCTATATATTTGTCATAGTGTTTTTTTGCAATGTCTTTTCTTCTGGAATCCTGGCCTCTCCTTCACGTAATGGAACCTGGGGCAGAAAACAGGTCTCTGGGGACTTCTCTGGCACTCCAGGGGTTAAGACTCTGCGCTTCCATTGCAGAAGGACAGAGTTCAATCCCTGTTCAGGGAACTAAGATCCTACATGCAGCATGGCCAAAACATAAAAACAAAAACAGTCACAAGTCTGATTAAAACAAGAGCAAAACAAGCTATGTCTGAAGATTGTATATGACTCTCATTTGGCAACAGGTTCTGAATCTCTGTGGCTAGGAGAAAATTATAAGCTCAGGGAGAGAGCACTGAGCTTCGGGTCAGGAGATACAAGTTCTGTGAGTTTGTGCAAAGCCCTTGATCTCCAATAGTGACTGTCTCCTCNGAAGATTGTATATGACTCTCATTTGGCAACAGGTTCTGAATCTCTGTGGCTAGGAGAAAATTATAAGCTCAGGGAGAGAGCACTGAGCTTCGGGTCAGGAGATACAAGTTCTGTGAGTTTGTGCAAAGCCCTTGATCTCCAATAGTGACTGTCTCCTCATCTGTGAAGGCAAACTAAGAAAACTGCATCACACAGGTCTTGTAAGGACTAGATGAAGTCAGGCAAGATAAAAATAAGATATATAAGTGTTGAGTTGGATTTCAGCAGCAAAAAATCAGTTGAATTTTCATTTCAATAATTATTTTGTAATTTCCAATCATTTTAAATAATTAAAATTTTTTCAAGTTTTAATTTCAATAATTAAAAAGTCACTCGCTGTAGTAATAATTGGACCTCTTTGCTGGCAGATTATTAACAGTTCTTATCATGATTGACTTCTTTGTGGTTTTATTTTGTCAGTAAGCTCAGAGTATAGGACTCATAGAATATTCATGGGATAAAGAAATGGAAATTTAATGAACAATGACACTTTCATCTGTTCCCATTGAAAGCAGAGTATCCAGTTGAAAAGGAAGTGACAGGAAATTATAACAGTCTAAACTTATAAGTTGAGACCGTGTATTATGAATTCCTTTGAAAAAAACAAGAAAGATTCAGTCTAACGATAACGTATATTGAGCACCCATTCTGTGCAATATTCTAAGCATTTTCCTTCATCTGGAATGAACTAGATGGTCTCTTGAGAAAGGCAGTATGGCATACAGAGGAGCAAGGAGTTGGACCATATGGGTTAATCTTACCTTACTCACTTGCTAGCCGCATGGACTACAGACAAGTTACATATTGTTTTCTCAATTTTTGAATGGAACATATCAATGGTATCTACCTTAGAAGGTTTTGTGGATGGATGAGTATTTTGCTGAAAGTTTTCACTTTCGTCTCAGGTTCAAAGGATTTGTTAACAAATAAGCCGCTCGTATACAAATAAATAATACAACTATTTATTAGAATTATCTAGCTTACTTTCAATATACTGAAAGTATATTAAAAAAAGAAAAGAAAAGAGAAAGAGAAAAGAGAAATAGAGCAGAGGATACATCACCAAATTAAGTTTTGACCAACATCAAGAGTTAATCAGCGCTGAGAAGTCCCANTTTCAAACACAGGTCTGTTCTTTACATCTCCATCTTTTTTCCCTCTCTGCACATTGGTTCATCAGTACCAATTCTCTAGATTCCGTATACATGCGTTAATGTACAACGCTTGTTTCTCTCAGAGTTATTTAATTACCCCTCTTTGTTTCTTGCATTGAAATAATATAGTCTGCCTTAATTTACGCAATGTCTTCTTGTCTGCAGGTCTCGGATGTGGTTTATTATACACTGCAACGGTGACCATCACGTGCCAGTATTTTGACAGCCGTCGTGGCCTTGCCCTTGGCCTGATTTCAACAGGTATATTTTCAATATAAGTACAGCACTGCCACCCTTCAGCCTTGTAATCAAAGTTGAAAGTTACCAAGCACAGATCGGTTTAACCAACCACCCCACAGCTACCACTCAGGAGCACAACTTTTTTTTTTTTTCACTCTAATCCTAGAAGGAAATTATTTTCCACTGTAAATATGGGTGTAGCTTTCAAAACACCCTAAAGATACATATATAAAAAACGCTGGGGCATTAATGTCCGATATAACATAGGAAAAGAAAACTTATGGGGCCAATAATTTGAGAATCACATCCTGGTGAGAGCCTTGCTAAAAGAAACAGAGAGCACTTAAGTAAAGCACCTGAACCCTGAGAAAGACAGGAGAAATGAAAGGAAAATGGAGATCCTTTAGGCCACTGTCAAGAAGACCAATACTGATACCTCTCCGACTCCATTCATTGTGGAACTTAGTTTTTCAGAAGTACTGATTTGTGAATACATCCAACTAGTCTATGTGCATATCCAAATGACAGACTGTTTATCCTTCTTATTCCTTTAATAATCAAGACCATCACTGGACGGGGGACAGAGTGTAAGTATAAAACCTTCTGGACTTCAAGTCTCTGATATTTTTGAGTGGTGTTTTATTTTTCAGATGTATTTTTTCCCTAAGCCATTTAGAGAACTTATCAAAATTTCTGTGGCCAATATTTTATGAGTTTGTTTAGGAGATAAAGTGTCCAGGCTTACTGAAACTTGTACGTTTACATTGCTACTTGCTAATGGGTGGCTATTCCTGAGAGGTCAGACTTTCCGATAAGCTGAATTACTTCAGTAGCATATCTGGCAGCAGGATCCAAACTAATGTTTTGTTCCTGAGGCCGGAGCAGCAAAGTGACTCCAGATCAGATTAAATTAAGCTGGATATTTACCCGAGGTGGTTTAAGAAAGCTTTACCAGGTAAGAAATGTGAATCATGGCCCAGANTCAGACTTTCCGATAAGCTGAATTACTTCAGTAGCATATCTGGCAGCAGGATCCAAACTAATGTTTTGTTCCTGAGTCCAGAGCAGCAAAGTGACTCCAGATCAGATTAAATTAAGCTGGATATTTACCCGAGGTGGTTTAAGAAAGCTTTACCAGGTAAGAAATGTGAATCATGGCCCAGGAGGAGAGAGGACCAGGGTCTGAGGGCATGGGTAAGGTAGAACTGAGAGAAGAAAGAGAAAAAACAAAAAGATGGAGAATCCAGAGCAGTTCATTAGCAGTCCAAAGAACTGACAGCATCTTCTGCAAGTGTGGGGAGGACTGTGAGACAGGCATGGCACCTTAAAGACAATAGGTCTTACCTATACTGTATTTTTTTGGCCATGCAACATGCGGCATCTTCCCTAACTAGGGATCAAACCTGTACCCCCCGGCATTGGGAGTTTGGACTCTTAACCACTGGGCCACCAGGGGTCCCACCTATACTGTATTTTTTTTTCTTGTAAAGGCACTGTAATGCATTGACAAACCCAGACTCTGAAGCCAAATCACTTGGTTTTCAATCCTCTATCACTCAGTAGCTGCCTGGTGACAGACAAGTTACCCAACTGTTCTGTGAAATTAACTGTTAAGCCTCAGTTTTCTGAACTATAAAATGAGGATAATAATAGTTCCCATCTATTGGACTCCACCCTGTACAGCCTGTATTGGCCCAGCTTCATGACTGAAGAAAGAACCCAGTGACATGTGAGTAGGTGTAAGTGAAGCAGGCACTGGCCAAGCAGGGGATGTACAGAGAGCAAGAGAACAGCCACTTTGAGTGACCTGAGCCTACACCATCCCACTGGGGTATTAGGAATATTAAAGGAACATATGCATAAGGCACATGGCAAGGGCTATAAAAGTGTTAGCTATTAAAACTATCACCTAGGTTTCCCTTAACATTCAGATTTATTTGGGATGAAGGTGTTAGAAATTGTATGCTGAGAGAGTTGGCTCTGGCTTTCCATTCTGTCTAAAGAGGAAACCATAAGGGCCTGGACCTTGGCACACTGAACCAAAATGGACTGACTGTGGACAATCCAGATTTGGCAGAATTAGGGAGTTTTCAGTTGCAACACATAGGAAGCCAGGTGAGGCAGAAATCAGGAAGCAGTATGAATCCACTGTCTTAGTCTGTTCAGGCTGCTCTAAATTATCTTAGACTGAGTGGTTTATAAACAACAGAAATGTATGTCGCAGAGTTCTGAGACTGGAAGTCTGAGATCAGGGTGTCAAGGTTAGCTGGGTTGGGTTCTGGTGAGACCCTTCTAGGTTGCAGACTGTCATCTTCTTCCTTTGTCCTCATATTACAGAACAGAAGAGGGTGCTCTCTGGGGTTCTCTTTAATAAGTGCATTCATCCCATTCACGGGGGCTTCACCCTTTGACCTAATCACCTCACAAAGGCCATACCTACTAATTCCGTCATGTTGGGGGTGAAGATTTCAAATTACAAATTTTGGAGAGACNATATTACAGAACAGAAGAGGGTGCTCTCTGGGGTTCTCTTTAATAAGTGCATTCATCCCATTCACGGGGGCTTCACCCTTTGACCTAATCACCTCACAAAGGCCATACCTACTAATTCCGTCATGTTGGGGGTGAAGATTTCAAATTACAAATTTTGGAGAGACACAAACATTCAGTCTATAGTATCTACCATCAG
Source organism: Neotragus moschatus (assembly GCA_006410615.1). Lineage (NCBI taxonomy): Eukaryota > Metazoa > Chordata > Mammalia > Artiodactyla > Bovidae > Neotragus > Neotragus moschatus. The sequence continues at coordinate 1,077,137 of SJYA01003125.1, forward strand.
TGAAAGAGGTGACAAGAAAAATAAGACTCACGGTAGAAATTTTTAAAAATTGAAAAAGAACCCCAAATCAAAATAACTGAATTAATGTGACTTAGTTTAAATATTGTGACCTAGATGAAAGAAAGAATCATGGGCATAACATGGAAGTTTTGGGAATAGTCTTACTCCCTGGTGAACAGGGATTGATAAACTAATGCCCATGGACCCAATCTGATCTATTAAGTGTTTTTTGGACAGGTTATGCATAAAGAATGGTTTTTACACTTTTGATTGGTTGAAAAAAAACGAAAGAATATTTCATGGCACATGAAAATTATGTAAAATTAAAATTTCAGTGTCTATAAATAAAGCTTTATTGAGACACAGTCATACTCATTCCTTCATGATTCTTCTCTGGCTGTTTCATGTTTCAAGGGCAGAGTTGAGCATTTGTGACAGAGCTAGGATGGCCCACTGTGAGTTAATGATTTCCTCTCTAGCCCTTTTATAGAAAAGTCTATTGACCCCTGGTCTTGAAGAAGAGTTCACCAAGATGTACGTGTGCATCTTACCATTTCAGGTTCCCTGAACATCAAATTCATATTTTGCCTCTTTGTGATCATGTATACTATAGACATGCATGGAAGCATAATTAGTGCTTTATTTCACTTTTTCCTTTACATGGATGATTTTAAAATTGGGATTTTCTTTAAGATTAAAAATTATAGTTTTACAGTTTACACAGTTCCACAAGAGAGCTCTAATTACTCTTCATTGCCCTGAAAGAATTTCTGCATTTTGTGTTTTGGCTGTGCCACATGGCTTGTGAGATCTTAGTTCCCCAATAAAGGATTGAACCCAGGCCCTTGGCAGTGAGATCATGGAGTCCTAACCACTGGACCACCAGAGTATTCCCTGCCGTATCTTCCTAAGCCATGACTACATTCTCATGGGATGTGGACTGAAAGCACTAGTGTCCAAAGTGGGATTTTTTTTGGTGCCCTGTCATACACTTAGCATATCATAGGTTTTTGATAAATCACCTATTGAAGTGATTTGATTTGTTTCCCTTAATATTTCATAATGTTGATAGATAAACTTAGTTGGTGAGCAATGGGGAATTGTTTACTTTCTCAAGATCAAAATATTTAACTTTCAAAACATCAAGAATATTTTAAAGTAATTATATGACACTTTGTTAGAACTTCTACAAAGAAATGATGTTAGAGAAAATATGAATTAATAGTAAATGGATACTAACGCACTGTGGAAGTGCATGAAATATAGTCCTCTTTTCAGTTCTTTCCATTTGTTTTCTGAAGTGCTTTTAACCTTTGAAGTATGTGCCACTTTTAAAAAGATAAGGAAGGATTCAACTTGTCTCCTTTTATTACTTAATAGTCAGCACAGGGAGACTTCCTAAGTAGCCACAAAAAGATACTGTATTAACTGCATTACACTAATGTGAACTACTGTTTAATGTTTGTAAGCAAAGTTTTTTTCTTTGGGGATAAAGGAGTTAATTTTAAATATGTTAGGAAGGGACAACTGTAGTACCAAATTTTTTTTTTTAATAATTGTAAGAGTCATTTGGTTATTTGTAATTTTTACAATAAGCTTGGCATCCTGTTGGGATTATGATGTAATTTGGTATAGACCACTTAAAAAGTATGATTAACCTCTTTAGACTTTTTTTTTAAATTACAGATCACTTTCTTTCCTATTTTTTTTTGAGTTGACATTCTCAGTGATATTTAAATTTTAAAATAGTCAGTCAACAACTGAAATCAGAACCAGATAAGAACACTTCAAATTAATTGGGCTGATGTAATTTGCTATTCCAGTGTGGTTTGTGTGATCTACTAAAAAATGGACAGTGTTGCACAAATGTGCAAGCAGGCATACTTTGTAATTTTAATATCCTATCGAAGTTCACTTTACTTTTTCATAGTTTATTAATATCAATCATTCATTCTGATGATTAGCAGTGGATTTGAGCTTTCCTTGTGTCTCAAAATGAGATGGCTGAATGGCATCACTGACTCGATGGGCGTGAGTCTGGGTGAACTCTGGGAGTTGGTGATGGACAGGGAGGCCTGGTGTGCTGCGATTCATGGGGTCGCAAAGAGCTGCAAAGAGTCGGACACAGCTGAGCGACTGAACTGAACTGAACTGTGTCTCAAATGGTAAAGAGTTAGTCTGCAATGCAGGAGACCCATGTACAATCCCTGGGTTGGGAAGATCCCTTGGAGAAGGAAATTGTGACCCACTCCAGTATTCTTGCCTCAAGAATGCCATGGACAGAGGAGCCTGGCAGGCTATAGTCCATGGGTTCGCAAAGAGTTGGACACGACTGATTGACTAACACACTTGAGTTATTAAACCACTATAAATATCCTACAACTAAAATATTAATATATTCTGCATCTCAAAAAATAAAATAGGAAAACTTTTCTTTTCCAAAAGGAATACATTTAAAGCATGGAGCCTGTAAGTACTAAAAATGTAGTTGTATAAGGTATTTGTTAAGAACATAGGTTCCTGGGGTCAGACTGAATGCGAATCCTACTTATGGCACTTGCAGCTTTCTGATCTGTGGCAAATTTCTCAACCTTTCTAGCCTGAGGTCACTTCAAGTGTACACTGGGAATAACAATAGGACATACCTAATAGGAGGGGCTTCCCAGGTGGCGCTAGAGGTAAAGAAGCCCCCTGACAATGCAGGAGACACAGGAGATGTGGGTTTGATCCCTGGGTGGGAAGATCCCCTGGAGAAGGAAATGACAACCCACTCCAGTATTCTTGTCTGAAAACTTCCATGGACAGAAGAGCCTGGCGGGCTATAGTTTATAGTCACAGAGAGTCAGATATGATAGAGCAAACACAAGCACTCACATGCACCCAATAGGATTATTGTAAGGAAACATTATTGTGCCATGTAAAGTATTTAACACAGTGTCTGAACTGCAAATGCTAATTATAAAAATAGGTCTATCAGTGTTACTATTGTTGAGGTCATCATTGTCGTCATCTTCAGTTTTCTTGTTGTGATTTTAATATGAAGGCACACTCATGAATGCCAGTGTGACAAAGAAATTTTACTGTAGTACTAATAATGCGAGGTTAAGATTAAACAGTTGCCATTTCCTTTTTAGGTTCAAGTGTTGGACTTTTTATATATGCTGCTTTGCAGAGACTGTTGATTGAGTTCTATGGACTGGATGGATGCCTGCTGATTGTGGGTGCTTTAGCTTTAAATATATTAGCCTGTGGCAGTCTGATGAGACCCCTCCAGTCCTCTGATTTCCCTTTACCTGAGAAAACAGCTCTGGAAAATGTACCAGATAGGTACTCGATTTACAAGGAAAAAGAAAAGGACCCAGAAGAAAACATAAACATGCTTGAAAAGAGCTACAGTGGGGAGGAAACATGCAAGAGCATCTTAGCCAATGGCGACTGGAAATCGGACAGTCTGCTCCATAAGAACCCAGCAACAATGGCACACACAAAAGAGGCTGAAACGTACAAGAAGAAAGTTGCAGAAAGGACATACTTTTGCAAACAGCTTGCCAAGAGGAAATGGCAGTTATATAAAAACTATTGTGGAGAAACTGTGGCTCTTTTTAAAAACAAAGTATTTTTAGCACTCTTTATCGCCATCTTTCTCTTTGACGTCGGAGGGTTTCCACCTTCATTACTTATGGAAGATGTGGCAAGAAGTTCAAATGTGAAAGAAGAGGAGTTTATTATGCCTCTTATTTCTATTATTGGCATTATGACAGCAGTTGGTAAACTCATTTTAGGGATACTGGCTGACTTCAAGTGGATTAATACCTTATATCTTTATGTAGCTACCTTAATAATCATGAGCCTGGCCTTGTGTGCAATTCCATTTGCCAAAAGTTATGTTACATTGGCACTACTTTCTGGGATCCTAGGGTTTCTTACTGGTAATTGGTCTATCTTTCCTTATGTGACCACGAAGACAGTGGGAATTGAAAAATTAGCCCACGCCTATGGGATATTAATGTTCTTTGCTGGACTTGGAAATAGCCTTGGACCACCAATTGTTGGTAAGATATTTTTCTTTATAGTAAGCCCATTTTCAGAGAAGGCGATGGCACCCCACTCCAGTACTCTTGCCTGGAAAATCCCATGGACAGAGGAGCCTGGTAGGCTGCAGTCCACGGGGTCGCGAAGAGTCGGACATGACTGAGTGACTTCACTTTCACTTTTCACTTTCATGCATCGGAGAAGGAAATGGCAACCCACTCCAGTGTTCTTGCCTGGAGAATCCCAGGGACGGCAGAGCCTGGTGGGCTGCCATCTATGGGGTCGCACAGAGTCAGACACGACTGAAATGATTTAGCAGCAGCAGCAAGCCCATTTTACTGTTCTTCTTTGCAATGTCTCTGAATACAGGGATTACTTTTGTAATAATAGCACAGATTTATACAAAATAAATCTGCTTGGAATGCCTCTTGATCATGATTTATTCAGAATCACTTTGCTATAGTTGGAAAAGCCAATAGGCCTGCTCAGGAATTTGTGTTTATTCTTCATTTGGGAGAAACCCAAAATGCCTGCTTAGTCTTGTCCAATTATTTAAGAAATTCTCCTCTAACTCCCATTAGGCCACTTTGGGAGTAGAACTGGGTAATTATATCCTAATCCAAACTGTATATAAATTTTTTAATTAACTTTTTTATTAGGTTATAGTTGATTTACAATGTTGTGTTAGTTTCTGCTGTACAGCAAAGTGAGTCAGTTATACATATACATAGAGCTGCTTCTTTTTTAGATTCTTTTCCCATGTAAGTCGTTACAGAGTATTGAATAGAGTTCCCTGTGCTATTAAGTAGGTATTTATTAGTTATCTATTCTATATATATAGTAGTGTGTATATGTCAGTCCCATGAACTGTATATAAACTGATGAGATTAGAGTATTCCTATATATACTATGTCTATCAAACTCACTTTTTTCTTACTCTCTTTTCAGGTTGGTTTTATGACTGGACCCAGACTTATGACATTGCATTTTATTTTAGTGGCCTCTGCGTCCTGCTGGGAGGTCTTATTCTGCTGCTGGCAGCCTTGCCTTGCAAAAAGCAACTCCCCAAGCCATCTCCGACAACCTTTTTATACAAAGTTCCCTCTAATTCCTCTAACGTTTAGAGGAATATTGGAAGGCGCTAAAGACTTTTCACACAGAGAAATTTCACTGTGCCTGATCTGAATGATTTTTTTTAACATATCCTTTATGTACTGTATACATAGACTCGATCTCCTATATTTTTTCTTTTTTCCTCCATTTTTCCAAATAGTTGGACTACTCTGTTTTACTGTTTGTTATTCATGAGTTCTGGACATTGTGAACATTTTGGCCAGCCTCAGAAGGCTTTCTCTGTGTAAAGAAATATCATTTCTCTGCCGACTCCATTAGTTCCTTTGCGGGGCAGCCAGAGGAGACTCTGGCTATTTTAAAACTGATGCAAGCAGCGTGATGAGTTATGTGTGAAGGCCGCCAGGGACTAAAACACTCTCTTCTCTCTGTT